>MU224910.1:2435417-2448268 GCA_018584345.1 Thuja plicata | reverse complement strand
TATATATATATATATATATATATATATATATATACTCGCATAGACAGTGTTTTCCATACTTGCAACAAAATTTTGATAGGTCTTTGAAGGTTATAGACCAAATTTTTTGTAGTCTTATTTTCTTGGATGTGAATAAAAATCATGTCATATAATATTAGTCAAGAACAAAAAAAAGAGAAAATTTCTATATTGTGGTTTACATTGAAAAAAAAAGGTGATGGGAAATGTTAGTGTCCCTGCAATAATTGCAAGGGCTTAAAGACAAGAAGACTTTTAATCACAACAGCTGAGAAACATTATAGCAAGCATGATCATATTGAAGGGGATCATGATTATCGTTCATTGGTTGGTTGTTTATTATATGTGTTTATATTGATTGTATTTGTAATTTTTATGTTTAGATCATGATCATGGTTTATTTTTTATCATTATTATATATGTGGGGCACCCTAGGGCATATGATATGGACTATCACAGTCTAGAGAATGTGGTTTTCCATGAAGTGGAGTAATATGGAGGTGTGAATATTGAAGATGAAGTTAATGATCCTATGGAAGAAGATGATCATGTACCAGAAAACATGGTTGAAGATGATGGTACAAATAAATTGATCCATGATGCATTTAGTATTGGCACAACTCATCATGATGATCAAGATGACTTTGATGTTGTTCATGATTTACTTGTACTTGAGAAGTTATACGAGTCCCTTTATGAAGGCTCCCAAACAACACTTCCCTCTGATGTATTGTTGTTGGTGAATTTGAAGGTTATGAATGGTTTATCCAACATAACAATCTCATGTATGTTAAGGTATGTCATATATGTCATCATTTTTATCTATTTTTATTTTGATTTCATCACTAGTAAATAAAAGGTGAAATATGTACCATTAATATTCTTTATATTAACAAATTGGTTTTTCGTTGTAGATTGATAGGTCAATTTTTTATACCACCATCAAATTTTCTACCTCATTCATACCGATAATTATCTTCCATTATGAAATACATTGAAATAAAGTATCAAGCAATAGATGCATGTCCCAATGTCATATTATATATTATAAACAACATGAATTTGCAATAGAATTCCCATAATGTCATGTTAGTAGATATCAAATAGATCAACTAACAAAAAAAGGTGCCTCGCAAGGTTCTTAGTTTTATTCCCATTATTCTACTTATGCAACGATTATTTAGGTATGAAATATTAGCACAATTTATGGATTATCATGTGTGGAATAGAAGTGGAGATGACATTGTTTGAATACCTATGGATGGTTTTGCATTTAAGGACATAGAGTAAAAATGACCACACTTCAAAGAAGAACCTTGTAATCTCAGACTTTTATTTGTAGTGGATGGTGTCAATCCATTTGGAAAGTTGAGATCTATTTACTCAGTGTGGCCTATTTTTGTTATCAACAATAAAATTCCTCCATGGATGTCAATAAAGAGGGAGCACATAATGTTGGCAATGATTGTTCCAATTTGTTTTTCATTTAATAGTCATGTACATTAAATTATATATATTGCAGTGAAATGATTATAATAATTATGTAATTTTTTTGTTCATTCAACTAGGTAAGTAGCAAGTTAAAGATATGAATGTATATATTGAGCCTCTTATCGATGAGTTACTAAATTTTTAGAATGGTGTCACTATGTATGATATCTCTAGACCAAGAGGACAAAGAAAATTTCAATTCCATCCAATGCTTGTATGGATAATTCATGATGCCCTAGGGCTAACACATTTTTGTGGTATGTTATAAAGTTCAACTTGCACACTTTAACAATATTTAATTTTATAAAGTATATATCATGCATTTTATAAAAGAATTTATTCAATATATAAAATTAAAAAATATATACCTACTTAATCCAATTATACATGATCTTACAGGTATTCAAACAAACGGAAAATTTGCATGTCTAGTTTGTGGTCCAAAGATGAAATCTCAGCATTCAACAAGTTTAGGAAAGCATGTGTTTGATGGGTATAGGCACTTCCTCAATAGAAATCATAAGTATCAAACTACTAAAAAAAAAAATTCAATGGGAAAGAAGAGACTACATCAAAACCACGAAGAATGGCACCTCACCTATGGAAGTTGGAATATAATAGAATTAATTGTGAAGGTAATTTTATTCAATCAAATTGTTTATCTATCATATATGATATGTTTGGAATTTCTATTTTTATATTGTATTTTTCTTACTCATGTTGTAATTGAAAATGATTGTCATTGTCAAATTTTTTGATGTACATGTTGTTGGTACTCTCAAATTTGGCACAAATTTGGAGTGACCAATTTAAAAATTTCTCTAAGGCGAGGTGAGTCCCCTAAAAAACTCTTTGAAGAAGCCTATTTGGAGTGAAATTAAAATATGACCTAATGATTTGTATGGGATATTGATTGAGGAGCATGTGAAAAACCTATCATGGAGTAGATGTAATGGGTCACAAATTTAAAATATCAGATTTGATGATTTTTGAAGAGGGTCATTTGGAGGTGTTCACTTAAATTTGCATTCTGCACATTGCCTGATTATAGTAAATGACCTACTTTGCATGCTTGCATTTTTGGCCAAATAAAGTTTCATGACATAAGGATTATGCTGAGGTGTTTTAGGCATGAAAGAGAAGCTTTGTTTCCATTTTCAGATTCCTAGGAGTTCATATGATAAGTTTCCCAAGGCTATTTTGTTTGCTATTAATTCTGATTCTCATAATGTGAAAGTGGAGAATTATGAAGTTGCTTACTTTGAGGTTTCACAACTTGTACCCGGTTGAATGGAATGGAAAATTGAATATGCCCCTATATTTTAGTCATGGAAATGTGCTATCATGATGATTTTAAGACCTGTGCCAATCCATTTGGATAGTTTTCTTATTCAATTCCAGGTCATGTTTATGCAATTTTACTGATTTTGAAGTCAAACAATTGGTAAGAGGCTGACTTTAGGGATTCAAATTGATTGACCAGTTAATGATTATAAAAAACCAATTGAAAATGTGTTCTCTACATATGAAATGGATCCAAATCCAGGCCCCTAAACCATAAGGAGTTCATCTGATTGGTTTAGGAAGTCAGATCCAAATGAGGTTTATTTAGTTTTCACTCAATGCATCAGTAAAAGTCTTCCAGAGGGCTGACTTTACAAGCTGATATTATGGTGCCGGTTGAAAATTTTGATAAGTGAGTTGACTTATTATACTCTTTGTATATCAGTGTACTACCAAGATCAAGGATCAAGCCTCAAGACATAATCTGATATCTTTTCAAGGGAAAATCAAAAGGCAATTTATTCAGATTATAATGGTTTGACAGAATTAAATTGCTAAGTAGTCATTTTCAGAGGTTTGAGATTGTGTATCAAGTGGTTGTTTGTAGATGCCGACTATGGATTTGTACTCTCTATATTTAAAATTTTCCCCACATACAGGGGAAAAGCTTCAAGGCATGATTTCCTCTTTTTTGCAAGGACTAATCTGAGAGCGATCTATGCGGATTGCCAGTGAGTTGCTAAGTTGATTTTATAGATATATCATTTTCAAAAGTATATCTCTTGTAACTGGTTGATATATCTACCATGTTACCTATTGACCTATACTCCCAGTATGTAGATGAATCGGTGTGTTGAGATTTGATATTCTACGAGATGATTTTCTATTATGGAAGGGCCAAGTACAAACACAGTTATTATGTTGTCAAATTTGCATTTTCAAAAGTTGTGATCCTCATGGTACTAAAGTTATAATAAGAAGTCTGCACCCCCAAAATGAATTGATATAGATCCTTGTGAGTCCATTTGGAATGGAGTTAACTACACAGGTCTTCGTGTTGCCTCAATGAATTTATCAAATATAAATCTTAGTGGAACTCTTCCAAGCGACATAAGATCTCTCATTGACCTACGGTCTACTGACATCTCATACAATAGGGGGATCACATGAGAGATTACAATTAGCATTGGAGATTTAATAATTTTGAAGTCTTCTTAGCTATTAGTTATGGTCTTATTTATCTTATAATAAATTTGAAGGGCCAATACCCAAAAAAAAAAATTGGGGTAATTCGACTGGACCTGAGAAATAATTCTTTTTATCCCTCTAAAGCTCTTGCCAACTATTGAAATTGTGAGTTTAATACCAATACACTCAGATCTAGGATGAAGAATGAAGAGTTATGCATATTTTGAAAACCCAAAGACAAATGAAAAATAACAAGGAGGATTGCACAGTTCATTAAAGAAGTCAACAATGCAAAAGAAATGAACTGCACATGGTTTTATATGCATGTTTTTCAACAAAAATCACTGCAAACACAATTGTCAGGTTTAAAGAAAAAAAAAGAGTGTGGACAAGATTCACATCATATGAACTGGAGGGAAAGCATTTTAAAGAAAATACAGGAGACATTAATATAAGCCTACGCAAAGCATAGCCAAAGCATGCGAATTGTTTCAAAATGCCAAAGAGGCTACGTTTCAAACATGGAAGATTGTAAAAATTTCAATGCAAATGCACTTGGCAAGTGTAAGCCAAGGGAGATCCTACGCACAATGTATATGGTGTAAAAAAAATTAGAGCTTTCATGGGGGTTTGACAAGAAGATTGCGCATGGAGTCTTAGAAGGATTGCGCGAGCTTGGAAAACATCATTTCATGGTAAATGTGAAACATAGACAAAGCATATAACTGCTTAAAGTCTAAAAAATGGCAAGAGTCTGCACAACCAAACAAAGGAGGAGGATGCGTGAGTTAAAAGGAATGTTATGCTGAGCACCAAGGGGGGCTGCACACATTTTGGTGAGTGAATTTTTCCTAACAAAGGCCAAATGTGGATGCCAACCCGTGCATAAGGAGAAAAAAGCCTTTACAAACTCAAGAAAATGCAATTATCTAGTGTGGAGACCAGATAAGGATACATATAGAACCCAAAGGATGTTGCATAGGGGAAATGAAGTAAAGCCAGCACATGGAAAATTCCAAAGCTTGCGTATGGTAAGGTAGACTAAAGAAAAAATTCCCCAAGCAAATACCATGGCCATGTGTTGCACAGTGGAGAGAAAGCTTTTTAAAAAACAAAAAAAAAATGCATTGAATGGGAGTGTGGCATGGGGTCTGCAGCATGTTTTAAAAAAAGGACTAACTTTCTTTCAAATACAATGGGCAGATGTATGAACAAGGAGGTCATCTAATCAAACAAAAACTTGTGCAAATTAGAAACGTTTGGAGCTTCCAAGTGCTGCGCAACCCATAGAGAAGGAGGTATATTTAAAATAAAGTGAAAGGTGTTGCGTTATGTGTGAAGGTATGAAAAATAAAATAGTGTTTGAAGAATGCCTCAAAGGAAATGGCCAAACACGCAACAGACAGCTTGTGGAAAAATTATAAAAGCCAATATCCCACATGCGTTAGGCATGGGTGCTATTATATGTTTTTATAGTATTTCGCTCATATTTTTGTTTGAATAAGAAACAAGAGGCCCATTGGAAGGCCCCTTGGTTGGAGGAATAAACAAGGTGGTGGGTCCCATAATTTTGGGAAGTGAAATGATAGAAAGCTTTAAAAATCAAGAAATTTAGTCCCACATTCGCTATGCAATGGAAATCTTAGATGTTTATAAACAAGAATGCACAGTATGAAGTTTGAAGAGAAGCCCAGAGGCTATGCATGTGCATGAGCATAGGTGGTTCCTCAAAAACCATGCCAGCAATGATGGAGGACAAAACACCAAATTTTGGCAGGGCCCGCAGGGATGATGTGGCGAGTACATGGAGGAGAGAGGCATGATGAGGTGGCACGTTGTCATGTCCCAAAATTTGGGCACTAAAACCTTAACCTAATGAACATAAATTTCTCTTTAATCTTGTTAAGTTAACTATAGGAGATGAAACCTATTCTACACCTTTGCAAATCACAGATTAAATTACTTGAAAGTTTAATCAACAATATTAATTAATGTTACAGCTTTAAGATTTTCTTATTACTTTACTAGATCATCAATAAGAAAATTCTGAAATAGCCAATAATGCAATTAATGACACAAGCATATAGAACAAGTTTTCTTTTATTTTGAATGTTAAGTAAGAATACAATTTCTATCTACTATACATTAATAAAACACCTACCAAGCTATTTGGAGAAAGATGTTAATACAATAATATTAAGAAAAAATTCTCTTCTCATTGATACAATTATTAAATACATCTTTGGAATACATAAGTGACTTCATTACAAGGGAATTACAAACTCCCAAATACCTTTAAACATTTCAAGGAAAAACTTTAAACCACAAAGTGACTTTGAAAAAGGGATTACAACCAAGATTCCAAGACACCAGCTACACTTCTAGGAGCTTTCCTAGAACCTGCATAAGATAAGGATATGACCATGGAGGCTCACCTCCCAACCTAGGCCTTTACAAGGTCACCCCCAAGATAGGGGATCTAGAACTGAACCAGGATACATACACACATAACAACCAAAAAATTGAAAATAAGAACACAAGAAAATACCCATTACCTAAGGATATACATAGATCTTCAAAAGACCTAAAACAAAGGGGTGAAAGAGGACTACAACAAGAGGAGAAATCCAATAAAACAAAAATACCTACACTAGGAATAGGTGACACATGGGCTCAACATTCCTAAGTATGATATTTTTAATATTATTCCATGACCACACATGGACTCATGAACAAATTTCTACCCTTCTCTTCCAAGCCCTACGACAATAGCTGGAGTAAATTTTACCTTTCTTTCACAAAACAAGTCATGGCTTCAAGCCTTCCAAATTTTCTTATGAATCCCAAATTCCTTGGGAGTTCTTAGCATCATGGGAACCCATATACCCATGTACAACCCTCCACACATGGGAGACTCTACACTACTTGGGTAGATCACTAAATTTCACCCAATCAAGTTTACCCAACCCTCCCAAGGGTGAATAATCCTTGAAGAACCCCATAAAAAAATAGTCACAAAATAAATACAAGACTCAACACATAAACTCCATTAAAACCCATGAAGCTAAAAACAATAACATAAACTACATTCATGGATTTCTCAAGCTATGTAAAAATGCAACAAGATCTACTGGAGCTGGGGTATGCATCCGGGATCACCAAGGACTATTAATAGCAATAAAATGTTGTCCACTCCCAATAGGGTCAAACAATATGGCGGAGGCTATGGAATTATTTGAAGGATTACTATTGGCTAAACAGGGGGGACTTAATAAGATTCATATAGAGGGATATTCGAGTGTTATAATTACAGCATGTATCAAGAGAACATTACATAATTGGAAAATCATGCACATCATTCAGTGAATCTGGTTATTAATAGATTCATTCCAAGAGGTACAGATCTCACATACGCTGAGGGAAGGCAATCAACTAGCAGATCACCTGGAAAATAGAGGATGCGACGGTTATGAAGAATTGTCCTTTAAAGATGGCAAAATGTTAAATCAAGATACTAAGTTTCAAGAAATTTATAATGCCAAAAGATAGCTATCATTGGATTTGATTTTAAATGTACGAGGGGGAAGTTAGTTATTGCGTCATCTTGCAATTGGGATCCATTGGTCAAATTGAGACAATGTCATTGAAGCTTCACTTCACATGGTCACACGGACAACATTGTTTATTTCACAGGTATGACATCACAGGTAGGCGAATAATAAGCATACTCTCTGTAGACACATGCCGCCACAATGAATATAGTACAAAATTTATGTGGCCATGATAAATGATAATTCAAGTGTATCTGAGATCATAGACACACATCCTCCATTATAATGTGCGCAGTACCCAAAATATGAAAATCAGATCGCGTATATTTTGATATTAATTGGCACGATTGTATTTATCCCCATTAAAGAATTACAAATACCTTCCCCTGCATAAACTTAATCGTATTACTCCTGGGTCATTATACAAAGAAGTGTATATGAGGAATTCAGAATGATGCGTGTGATCTTCCCTGTGTGCCAGACTTGTGGCCATATGCATGACGAGCTCCTTCCAAGGAATTACAGAGTATACATACCTCCGGTGGTTGATGAATCCCCACTTCCAAATAAGATTGATGGCCCGGATCTCGATCGTGTTTTTATTACCAATTCAATGCTTCATTTTAGGGCTGTCCGACGTGTTGTGGGTGAACACATCTTGACCCTCAGAACCAGAATTGTGGTCTACCTTTCCCAGATGGATTCAATTTTTCTATCAAATCTGATGGACATGCTACAATCGACGGACATGGTGGTTTATATTGCGAACAAGATTGTTCGGCCCCAATTTATACAGGGAACTCGGCTCATGGAGGCATTACAGTGGTATGACCTATGGTCTAGCAACGCACTGGTGGGGGGATTGTTTACACATCATGATCTTATGGCTAGCCATGAACATCTAATGGCTTACAACAGTTTCAAATGGGCGATGGAGAAGAAAAGATTCTAATTCTTACACAACAATTTGCAGATTGTGGGTGCGGCCATTGGAAAACCTTTGGTGGATAAAATTCAGAGCCTCGCACACTCGATATTGGATATGTTGTTATCCCCTTTGCCCCTGGTTCAACATCTGAGTTGTTACAAAGATTCAGATGGCATCATTAAACAAGTCCCTGACTTGAATGTTCCCCTTTCTCCTGGACTATCCTCCAACATTCGGCCAATGTTGCAACATTCATCTGATGGTTGGGAAGTAGACAATGTCGTTGATTTACCAGTAGGGTGGGAAAAGGCTTGGGGATCTGCTGCGGCTGAGCCTATGGAGGAATAAGTTAAGTCTAGATACCTATGCTCGAGCACCTGCAACAGCTCTTATTTTTACAACCATTTTGCTTGTTACTATCAGGACTACCAAACTTTTCAACAAAGGCTAATTTCGTTTGAATATTCGTAATCCTGTTATCTAATGTTAAATGAATCAACAACATAGTTGAATTTTGACTTCCATTAGAATGTTGAAGTTTTTGTGGGGACAGTAATTCTAATGTTGTATCGATTATAAGTTAGTGGTCTTAGAGTTAGATATAAATGTATATATTGTTATACATCCTTCTCGGATTCAGGTGTTTCTTTTTGAAACTTATATGTAAAAATGGTCATATTTTGTAATATTGTATACGACTAAGATCTTGGGGTTTCTTCCTGATTCTTCCATGGGGGAGTCTTTGAATCAGTTTATATTAATAAAATATGGTGGATATCCCACTTTGGCTTAAAAAAAAAAAAACAAGATCTACTCCTAACTATGCTAATTAGGAAACTCACCTCAAATCCAAGGTATGGTAAATTCAAGGTGGTTTGTGAAGAGATTCTCCTTCTCATCCTTCCTCCTTCTCTCAATTCTTACTCCTACAAATGAATCTATCTCTAAAAGTAGAGAGTGAGTGTGTACCCAAACTCCCTCTAAACCCTTCCTTATATAGGCCTCCTTCCTAAAATATCAGGAGTCATAAATGGAGGGGAGACCCTAATCCATCTAATCTCCCCACTTTCCTTCTTCATAAATGGAGTTAAATGCTTGCAAGGAGAGAATGGATGGCTTAACCAAAGTCTTAAAACTCTTCAAATTCGCCACTTCCCAAAATGGAGACTTTAGGCAAGTCATAAATGAGTTTGAAGACTCTTAATGGGCTGAAAATGACCCCTTACCCCTAAGGTACCAAGTGGGGTACTTAGTTTTGACCCTAGTTACTCTCTAAGAGTCCAAATGACCCTCTTAAACTCCACCCAAGGTTAAATCTCGAAAATCCAACCCTCAAGACTCAATCTAATCTCTCTTGACTCATCATTATCTCAATCTTATCTTCCTAAACCTTAGGGTAAGCATAGGGACTATACTAGGTAACTCTTGGGTAAAGTTAAGCCTATTCTAGTCACATTCACTAACCATGCCAAAACATAAAGTGCACATGTGTCAAGTGACACAAAAAATTCACATGAGCATGACTTATTACACATTTACTCAATTAAATAAAATACAATCATACTCCACACTTTTATGAATAAAAATACAATACAACAAGGTCCATGTCTCTTTTTATAGAGAGGGCCTTAGCATCACAATTTTCACATAGGTCCATTCCCGAATCCTCGATTAGTACCATGGTCAATTTTTGTACACACTCATTGCACACATCAGTAGGTTCAATAAAGAGACACAAACATAGAAGAGTACATAATGTAAGTAGAACACACATTCACTCACATTTACATCAATGATTTATTAACAATATCTACATCTCATCCATATGTATAAACATAACTCTTAATAAGTTTGCATACTCATATTATCTAACATCTAATTACTAATCCAATATACTAAACCATCAAAACTAAGTCCTAAATGCAATTCTACATCACTCACATAAAGTATCTAATAGATTCCCTGATTACATAATCAGGTGTTGTATAGAAGAAAAGGATTCAACAGATCCATAAGGTAATATGTGTCCTAGTAGTCCAACTATAACAAAATTTGCATAGACAAGAGAACATATAAATGAGAAATAGTGCTAAGCTTATGTTAGATTAGGGTAGGCCTCACATCCTCCCCCTCTAGGCATGAACATCCTCCCCAACTATTAATTATTTTATGCAATGTATATCTAGTATTCATAACTATATGCACGTTAATTTACTTTTATCCATTCTTAACTGATAAGTCACATCTCAAGAAAAATATGATTTTTAAGAATGATAATGGTATGTTCTTCACAACCTACTCCCTTAAAAATTCTATCCATATTTCATTTTGAACATGATAGAGAACATTACTTCAGAACACAGGACGAGAAACATAAAATACACATCCTAGCCACCGAAAAAATCATAGAAACTTCAAATCGAGGTTCACAAATTTCAAATTCAAACCTTAAAAGTTATAAAAATCCAAAAGAAAATAATTGTGAACCAGAATCATAATTAAAGAAAATTTGGTGGCTAGATGATTACAAGAAAACCAAAAAGATTTCAAGCTAGTCCTTCATCACTTTCAATTTCATTAAAGATGAAAATCAAATTAAATCAAATCACACATACAGAGTGACTAACACTTAGCCACAAGAAGGGAGTAGAAACTAAACAAAACCTTATGTCCAAGGTGCGCTAAAGAACATGACCAAACGTTCTAAAAAAAATAAAAAAATTCATATGCTTCACTAGCCGATTAAGAAGTGTGTATGACCCTGACATTAACTCATATCGCTAACTAAATTATCGACTATAAGATAATTAGGGTTGATTGGTCTAAGGAAGTTTCCAAAACCAAAATTAATATATATCATCTTTACTAAATTAACTATGTATTCATGAGCACTTAGATTTATGTATCAATAAACCTTAGGATAATCTTTGGATGAAATTCAAATCAATATAGTATGAACCAATTAAACCCAAAATAATAAGTTAATCTAAAAATAACTTATATTTTAACTATTTAAATTAACTATATTTACTAACATAATTACTTCCCTTAGTCAACTACACACTCAAAAGTATACCCTTTATATTAATATAAATAAGCTTTTATCTAGCATGAATTAAATGCGAATATAAATGAATTAATAATGTTTAAACAATCAATTTAATTCCAAAAATTTGACTTTAATAATATTCTATAGTTAAATCCCCTTTTTATTTCTTTACATAAAAATTAAATATTCTAGAGATAAAAGTACTAACCAAATAAGTAAATCTTACAATTAAACTTTAATAGAAAATCTATTGATTAAACTTACTTATATTTATTTTAAAGTAAATTAAACAAATCGATTCTCCTCATATCCCTAATAGGTTTATACTATATAACATTAAATCATTTATTATCTTATAAAAACATCTTGATTAATCCCTCTAAATTAACCCTCTTTAAAATGTCATTAAAGATAATTAAATCAACGTTTATTGAATATTTTACTTATCTAATCATATTTAGTCGTTGCTTAAAGAAATGAGTTAATTTAAAACTCATTAATCTTACCTGAAAATTAACTCTTTAGTAAAATTACGTTATACTATTGTTTCCAAATAGCAAATTTAATTCCATAAATTAAATCGACCTTGAATCTACGATTTAATTTTTTTATTTAAAGAAATTTAAAACTTAATTAGCTGATTTTAAAACTCATAATTTAATAAATAAACAAAACTTCAAATCTACTATGTAATCAAAAGTACTCTAATAAATAATTTATCATTATATCGGTTACTTCTAGAATCTACCATATCTAAAGTCAAACTTGACAACTATAATTATCTTTTGGATTAAATTTGAAATCCAATTTAAATTTAAATACTCACCTACAAAATCAAATCTTTATAAGATCAAATTTAATAAATTTTAACACTTATAAATACACAATTTTCCATGACTATTTTAAAACGTAACCCTATGATTATAATATTGTTTATTAATACCCCCAAAAACCTAGCTAGGGTTTTGAGGGCCGAAAGGATATTGTACACAAGAAAGGGAGTCGGGGGGATGGGAGGCGGCGAGTTAAATAGAGGCCGCACTAAGAAAGCGACGGAGATGGGGTCCAATCGGCGGTGGCCGAGCTAGCAGGCGGAGGTGGATGTGTCAGACAGCTGGGGTTTGTTCCTTACCCATGCTAGGGTGTCATCGCAGAGGGGAGCGGAGGTGCAGGGGATGGCAGTCATGGGAGAGGATATAGGGGAGACCACACATGGTGAGCAACAAAGATCATGGTGGCTCTGCGGCATGGGCTGCATGTGCTCGATGGAGGGAAGAGCTTGCGGCCAGGGTGCTTCAAACGTGGAAGGGGAGGAGGAAAGTAGGAGGGGTTCCCCATTGTA
>MU224910.1:2413406-2435242 GCA_018584345.1 Thuja plicata | reverse complement strand
TATATATATATATATATGAGACTATCCTTATCTTGTTTTCGTGCATTTAAAGTGGTATTCCCTTATTGTAATTCATTGTTTATAAGTGGATATTATCTTCTTGCGTTTCTTTAAAAAAGCAAAACAATATGCTTATAATAGAAAATATAAAATTAATAAACAAACGTACATAGTTTTTATTTAAACTATATAAGGGGAAGGATCCATTATTTTGATTATTGTAATAGTATGAAAACATTTAGGTAAAAATTATGAATCCTTTTTATTCAACACTTTCTTTAATGTGCATATTCATGAAATTTAACATTTAGTCAAATTTATTATTTAAGCAGCCATATATTTTCTTTATAATTATATAAGGAACAATATATTGGATTTTAAGATAACTATATCCACAATAATAATTACAAAGAATATGATAGGATTCTTTTTCCTCCAATTCACTAAGATTATGATGTTACATAATATATTTGCATCTCAAAATTTCAAGGTTACAACTTGCTAGCACCTAAAGCTACAAACTCAATTTTACAAAACTTGGATATAAAAGAATCCTTAACGTGGCTCGTTCACAGTTAATCCAAGAGATGATTTTAAACAAGGGCTTCATCACCAACCTACTCAAAACTCCCAACTGATTACTATTACTTATGTACATAAACTAAGCATAGTAAACTCTAGGACCTAGAGTGGAACCTAGAGCTCTGATACCAAGTGTCACACCCCAAAATTTGGGCACTAAAACCTTAACCTAATGAACATAAATTTCTCTTTAATCTTGTTAAGTTAGCTATAGGAGATGAAACCTATTCTACACCTTTGCAAATCACAGATTAAATTAATTGAAAGTTTAATCAACAATATTAGTTAATGTTATAGCTTCAAGATTTTCTTATTACTTTACTAGATCATCAATAAGACTATTTATGAAATAGCCAATAATGCAATTAATGATACAAGCATATAGAACAAGTTTTCTTTTATTTTGAATGTAAAGTAAGAATACAATTTCTATCTACTATACATTAATAAAACACCTACAAAGCTATTTGAAGAAATATGTTTTTGATTAAGGTAAAAAAAGGTTTTAAAAGGACCCTGAAACCTTTTACAAAAGACTACTAGAGATAAGAATCATAAGCCCAATACAAACATAGAAAACCTACAACAAACAAAAGGCAGGACCCCAACAAACACCCAAGACCAAAATAGGAAAGAAAATAACTACCAAAAAAATGCACAGTTTCCAGCACAACTTCTAGCAGAATTTCCAGAACTGAAGAAAAGACACTACATCGTACTTTGGCAGGCTTCCTCTTCCTCCTTCTACATTTCTTCCATCTTTTCAATGGACTCCTTTAGCTCTATCATCTCTTTTGGGATCTCTGGGATTTTCCTTTTAAGACCACTACAGGTTCTTGACCCTAGGCCTGAGTTCCCTACCTTTTCATCAATGGTAATTGTTGTATTTTCCAACAGGCTTCTTTCCAAGTAAGCATATAATGCTTTCAAGTTCTGAAGCAAAACTTGGAGAAATATGTTAATACAATAATATTAAGCAAAAATTCTCTTCTCATTGATACAATTATTAAATACATCTTTGGAATACATAAGTGATTTCATTACAAGAGAATTATAGATTCCCAAATCCCTTTAAACATTTCAAGGAAAAACTTTAAACCGCAAAGTGACTTTGAAAAAGGGATTACAACCAAGATTCCAAGACACCAGCTACACTTCTAGGATCTTTTCCAGAACCTGCATAAGATAAGGATATGACCATGGAGGCTCACCTCCCAACCTAGGCCTTTACAAGGCCACCCCGAGCTAGGGGATCCAGAATTGAACCAGGATACATACACACATAACAACTAGGAAACTAAAAAAAAGTACACAAGAAAATACCCATTACCCAAGGATATACATAGGTCTCCAAAAGACCTGAAACAAAGGGGTGAGAGAGGACTACCACAAGAGGAGTAAGCCAATAAAAAAAATACCTACACTAGGAATAGGCCACAAATGGGCTCAACATTCCTAAGTACCATATTTTTAATCTTATTCCATGGCCACACATGGACTCATGAACAAATTTCTACCCTTCTCTTCCAAGCCCTATGACGGCAACTGGAGTAAATTTTACCTTTCTTTCACAAAACAAGTCATGGCTTGGGGCCTTCCAAATTTTATTATGAACCCCAAATTTCTTGGGAGTTCTTGGCATCATGGGCACCCATATACCCATGTACATCCCTCCACACATGGGAGACTCTACACTACTTGGGTAGATCACTAAATTTCACCCCATCAAGGTTACCCAACCCTCCCAAGGGTGAATAATCCTTGAAGAACCCCATAAACAAATAGTCACAAAATAAATACAATACTCAACACATAAACTCCATGAAAACTCATGAAGCTAAAAACAATAACATAAACTACATTCATGGATTTCTCAAGCTATGTACAAATGCAACAAGAACTACTCCTAACTATGCTAATTAGGAAAATCGCTTGAAATCCAAGCTATGGTAAATGCAAGGTGGTTTGTGCAGAGATTCTCCTTCTCATCCTTCCTCCTTCTCTCAAGTCTTACTCCTACAAATTATGAATCTATCTCTAAAAGTAGAGAGTGGGTGTGTACCCAAACTCCCTCTAAACCCTTCTTTATATAGGCCTCCTTCCTGAAATATCAGGATTAATAAATGAAGGGGAGACCCTAATCCATATACTCTCCCCACTTGCCTTCTCCATAAATAGAGTTAAATTCTTGCAAGGAAAGAATGGATGACTTAACCAAAGTCTTACAGCTCTTCAAATTCGCCACTTCCCAAAATGGAGACTTTAGGGGAGTCATAAATGAGTTTGAAGACTCGTAATGGGCTAAAAATGACCCCTAACCCCTAAGTTACCAAGTGGGGTACTTATTTTTGACCCTAGTTACTCCCTAAGAGTCCAAATGACCCTCCTAAACTCCACCCAAGGTTAACTCTCGAAAATCCAATCCTCAAGACTCAATCTAATCTCTCTTGACTCATCCTTATCTCAATCTTATCTTCCTAAACCTTAGGGTAAGCATAGGGACTATACTAGGTAACTCCTGGGTAAAGTTAATCCTATGCTAGTCACATTCACTAGCCATGCCAACAAATAAAGTTCACATGTGTCAAGTGACACAACAAATTCACACGAGCATGACTTATGACACATTTACTCGATTAAATAAAATACAATCATACACCACACTTTTAAAAATAAAAATAAAATACAACGAGGTCCATGTCTCTTTTTATAGACATGGCCTTAGCATCACGATTTTCACATAGGTCCATTCATGAATCCCCGATTAGTACCATGGCCAATTTTCCTGCACACTCATTGCACAGATCAGTAGGTTCAATAAATAGACACAAAAACATAGAAGGGTACATAATGTAAGTAGAACACACATTCACTCACATTTACATCAATGATTTATTAACAATATCTGCATCTATTTATTAACAATATCTGCATCTAATCCATATGTATTATCATAACTCTTAATAAGTTTGCATATTGATATTATCTAACATCTACTTACTAATCCAATATACTAAATTATCAAAACTATGTCCTAAATGGAATTCTGCATCACTCACATAAAGTATCTAATAGATTCCCCGATTACATAATTAGGTGTTGTATAGAAGAAAAGGATTCAATAGATCCATAAGGTAATATGTGTCCCAATACTCCAACTATAACAAAATTTGCATAGACAAGAGAACATATAAATGATAAATAGTGCTAAGCTTATGTTGGACTGGGGTAGGCCTCACATCCTTCCCCTCTAGGCATGAACATCCTCCTGGATTTAATCAAAGAGGTGGGGGACTATGACCTCATCTATACTGCATACTCATAGTATCAAAACTTACATTAAGCATATTGATCACTATTAATTATTTTATGCAATGTATATCTAGTATTCATAACTATATGCACGTTAATTTACTTTGATACATTCTTAACTGAAAGTCACATCTCAAGAAAAATATGATTTTTAAGAATGATAATGGTATGTTCTTTGCAACCTACTCCCTTAAAAATTCTATCTATATTCCATTTTTAACATGATAGAGACCATTACTTCACAACACAGGACTAGCAACATAAAACACACATCCTAGCCACCGAAAAAATCATAGAAACTTCAAATCGAGGTTCACAAATTTCAAAGTCAAACCTTAAAAGTTATAAAAATCCAAAAGAAAATAATTGTGAACCAGAATCATAATTAAAGAAAATTTGGTGGCTAGATGATTACAAGAAAACCAAAAAGATTTCAAGCTAGTCCTTCATCACTTTCAAGTTCATCAAAGAGGAAAATCAAATTAAATCAAATCACATATACAGAGTGAATAACACTTGGCCACAAGAAGGGAGTAGAAGCTACACGACACCTTGCGTCCAAGGTGTGCTAAAGAACATGACCAAACATTCTAAGAAAAAAAAATGCTTCACTAGCCGATTAGGAAGTGTGTGTGACCCTAACATTAACTCATATCACTAACTAAATTATCGACTATAAGATAATTAGGGTTGATTGGTCTAAGGAAGTTTCCAAAACTAAAATTAATATATATCATCTTTACTAAATTATCTATGTTTTTATGAGCACTTAGATTTATGCATCAATAAACGTTAGGATAACCTTTGGATGAAATTCAGTTTGATATAGTATGAACCAATTAAACCCAAAATAATAAGTTAATCTAAAAATAACTTATATGTTAACTATTTAAATTAAGTATATTTACTAACATAATTACTTCCTTTAGTCAACTATACACTCAAAAGTATACCCTTTATATTAATATAAATAAGCTCTTATCTAGCATTAAGTAAATGTGATTATAAATGAATTAATAATGTTTAAACAATCAATTTAATTCCAACAATTTGACTTTAATAATATTCTATAGTTAAATCCCCTTTTTATTTCTTTACATAAAAATGAGGATGTCAGCCCGCACATAAGGAGAAAAAATCCTTTACAAACTCAAGCAAATGCAATTAGCTAGTGTGGAGACCAGCTAAGGCTGCGTAGAGAATCCAAAGGATGTTGCGCAAGGGAAATGAAATAAATCTAGCTCATGGAAAATTCCAAATCTTGCGTATGGTAAGGTAAACTAAAGACAAAATCCCCCAAGAAAATACCATGGCCATGTGTTGCGCAATGGAGAGAAATTTTTTTTAAAAACAAAACAAACAAATGCATTAAATGGGAGTGTTGCATGGGGGCTGCAACATGTTTTTTAAAAAATACGAACGTTCTTTCAAATACAATGGGTAGATGTATGAACTAGGAGGCCAACTAATAAAACAAAAACTTGTACAAATCTAAAACATTTGGAGCTTCCAAGTGCTACACAGCCCATAGAGCAGGAGGTATTTTAAAAGGATTTAAAACAAAGTGTAAGGTGTTGTATTATGTGTGAAGGTATGCAAAAGAAGATAGTGTTTGAAGAATGCCTCAAAGGAAATGGCCAAGCACGCAGGAGACAGTCTATGGAAAAATTGTAAAATCCAATATACCACGTGCGTCGGGCATGGGTGCTATTATATGTTTTTTGAATAAGAAACAAGAGGCCCATTGGAGGACCCCTTGGAGGAATAAACAAGGCGGTGGGCCCCGTAATTTTGGGAAGTGAAACGCTAGAAATCTTTAAAAACCAAGAAATTTAGTCCCACATTCGCTATGGAATGGAAATCTTGGATTTTTATAAATAATAATATATAGTATGAAGTTTGAAGAGAAGCCTGGAGGCTATGCACACACATGAGCGTAGGTGGTGCCTCAAAAAATGTGTCAGTGATGATGGAGGACAAAACACCAAATTTTGGTGGGGCCCATAGGGATGAGGTTGCAAGCGCGTGGAGCAGAGAGGAATGATGAGGTGGCATGTATCCCAAGGTAGATGAAATCAATAGCAGGCACTGATCACAAAGGAAAATCTACAGTTGTCGCTGTGTCTTGGATCCAAAAGATTTAGGGTAGTTATCATTGAGGGATCACGCCAGCGCGACACCTGGTGGGGCCGAAAGAAGTGCATTTGAGGTGGTGATGAGGTGGTGGCTATACAGGAAAGCATCTGAGCTGTTACAAATCTTGAGGTAGGCAAGATGGACACCTATCACAAAGCCTCAAAGAAAAAGATGCAAGAAAGTTACCATTGAGGAAACACGATAGTGTGACATGTGGCACTCGGACAGGTGGAAAGATCTGGCATAGTGTAGATGTAGCACTTCCAGAGTGAATCAGATACTAACATGTGGCACCTAGGTGGAGCTACAGAGCCAATTAAAGAATGCCACATGGAAAATTATGATGCAAATGCAATAAAGGGTAAAGGCAGTGCAAGATTAAAGGGAAAATACAGAATGCAAATTTAAATAGAGATAAGGTGCAGATAAATAAAGTTAAAATTCTACAAAAGATAAGCACATAAATAAATTAAAATGTAGAATGTGAAGTATTGTGTGCAGATTTAAATTTAAGTATTCTTCAAACTATTGAAAAGATGTGCACAGGAGGGAAAACTTTGATTAGTGATTTAGGGGGGAAAATCTTATCAAAAACCACAAGTGTCGTATACCGTTGGAAAGGTCTCAAAATGAGGATTTTGTTTTTGCAGTCCATTTTGGTGCAAAATCAAATTGGTTTGAACAAAATGAAGAAAGAATGACTCAGCTCAAAATTGGTTAAAGCAAAGAAGACAGGTGGTGTTTCAAGAAAATATATAGAGACCTTTTTCTCTGGCTATATATTTAGATTTTTCCATTGGTATAGAGTTCCACATTTTTGGTCTCCACAGAGGGTTTCAAGCTATGCTTAACTCTAGGAGTTTCCAATTTCAGTTGGTTCCATAGGATGTAGTTTATGGATTGTATTAGTTTTGCTATCAGATAGAATAGATTTTTTTTAGATCTTTTGCATATTTTTAAAGAGGTAAATGTCATAGATTAGATTAGTACAGAAGCAAGATTCATCATACTTAATACAATTTTTCTCAGATTCAAGTCTCTCCTCTATGTTGTTCATTTGGGTTATGAATTTTCTAATTCATTGCATGGATTCATCTATGTATGTGTTATTAGTCCTTAGTTTTGATTTAGAATCAGATTAAATGAAGCTATGAATATGACACAAGTTCATCTTCTCTACATAATGATCTTTTATAAGTAGTGTATGGTTTGATATCATTGTATTTATGGCTTTGAGTCTTTGACAATAGTTTGTTTCTGTATGTTGCTCTTGAACTAGAAGTATTTCCCAATGAACAATGCACTAATCAAAAATCAATATATTTCTTGTTGATACATGACAAATCATTCTTGGCTATGTTCTACAAATTAAATATAAACTCTAAATATCTAAAGTTTTATGTTGTTTGTGATGTTCTACTAATCTCATGCTCCACTTCAAGGTCGATGTTCAATGGGTGATTAGTCGGTTACCTAGTTATTACTCGGTCGTGTTGAGCCTTTGTGAGATCTTTGTTGATTGATGCCAAACAAAATATTGAAGGTGTTAAAGGGTGTCCCCCCTTGGTTTTGCAGAACCTAAAGCATAGAAGGATGGATCTGCATCCTTGTTAGTTGGTCCTTTTCAATCTTGGTGAACTACTTGGAGTTGGCTACTCTTAAATATCTGTTGCAAAGTGAAAAGGTTGTTGTCCAGTTGCCACAGCATAAAAAAAGAACCAACATATGCTTCATGAAGCTCATTACAGAATTAATGACAAGCTTTCAAAGGGATTGAAAAGTTATCCTAGACAATTTTTTAGGTTTCCCTACTATGATCAGCTACAAATTGTGCATTTTTTTGATATTATGTATATCAGAAAGAATATAACAAAGACATTATGGAAAATATTGGATGGAAGGTGTGTCAAAGAAAAAATTGCCTAAATTTGTAGTGAAATTTAGGAATCCAATCATGCAATGAAAAATGTCATTCAATTAAATAGAGATGGAGACCAAATTAATATAAGTGCCCTTCCTTGGTTATTAACGGGCAACAAACCAATCCTATAAAATAAGTCATAGGAAAAAATTGATTCCCACAAGATTTGCTACGAACATAAATAGTATCATAAAAAAGAAAGGTGAATTTGGGTCATGGATGAAAATACATGATTGGAACACCTTCATTAAGGTAATTTATGCTCTTGTATATTTACTATATATTTTTATTTTGGATTTTCATTGTATTATTTTTACTACTTTTTGGAAAAATAATGAAAAACTCATTTTATAATTGTTGCAGTACGTTCTACCTTTATCTCTTCTAGACCACTTGGAAAAAAATGTCAAGCAAGTTATATATGATCTTATAAAATACATGAGGTTGTTAGGATTAAGTAATACTGAGAGGGGGGTTAATCAGTATTACAACACTTTAAACATGAACTTAATAAATTAGAACTTAACCATATAATTAATGAAATGAAAAGAACATAAGAACACAACACATAAATCATAACACCATGAATTGTTGTCGAGGAAACCCTGGCCAAGGGAAAACCCTGGTGGGGATGGTACCCAAAAATATGCACTAATAGTATAGTTTCCCTGTTAGGAGACCTAGCCTTGTTAAGAGATGAATATTATATTAGCACATTTCCCTGTTAGGGGAATACAAAACCTTGTTAAAGGTACGCTGAACACACTTCTCTTACAATCAGAAATAGTCTTGTTATAATAAATTCTCATAAATGAACAACACAAGTATCATTTATACTTAAATAGTTCTAGTTGTAGCTCTCATATGTCTAACATCACAATGTATCCATGCATTTTATCTACTTCGTATCATCTCATCACTTTCACACTTTGCTTTACAAAAATCTCTTCATATATATATATATATATATATATATATATATATATATATGTATGTATGTATGTATGTATGTATGTATGTATGTATGTATGTATGTATGTATGTATTAAATCATCCAATTGGCTCTTAAATACATTAAAAAATAAAATTAATACTTATGAAAAGAGTAAATACAAAGTCAGAAACCTTATACTACCAAAGAATAGGTAAACCATAATCCCAATCCAAATTAACATATTTGGATTCCATGTCATACTCCTTTAATCATCTCGACTGTCCATCTGTCTTGTATCTCTGTTCCTTTGTCTTTGTATGTCTTCAATACACTGTAACTCACTGCAATCAAAACCAAAACTAAAGAAACCTTAACAGAAGGTCATACATATCCAAAAATGTCTTCCTCTAAGCTCTCATGTGATCATTCATCATATACTATCTTCACTATCCAAAACTGTACTGGTATACTTTGTATTTCTGTTTACTATACTTAGTCATTTTATAATCTGCATCTCCAAAACTATAAAAAACTCCAAGAGATCATCATACCAGATGTGTTTCCATAAATGAAAACCCTCAAGTGTTTCATATCACTCCAAAAATGTATCACTTTCCAACAATATATCCCTTTGGCATTGATGACAACACTTAGTGAAAAATGACTAAGTGTCAATACCAAAAAGATATCCCTCTATATCCTTTACATATATCCTTTACTTTATATAATTATCTATAAATTTTCATCTCTTATCTTCTCCCCTTTGACATCAATGGAAAAGGTTAAAAAAAATGTAAATTATACCAAAATTTCACCACTGCTTACCACAAAATTAGACCATTTTTAGTACATCTTGGAAAGAGTTTTCCAAGATCTTCACTTCCTCTGTCAAGATCTTCACCAAAATCATACTCACATGAATCAGTCCATTCAGTACAAATGAATAATTCTTTGCTACCTTTAGGTCAGTAGGCATTTGTGTTGTAAGGTCATGTCTTGTCTTCTCCATGTCAGAGATATGGACCTCAAGAATTGATAGCTTGGGAGTGATTAGACTCTTCAGCAAATCAAATCTTGCCGTAACTCTCTCTCTCTCTTTCTACATCTAGTACACTCAGTTTGTCCAAAATTATAGACACCTCTCTATCTATCTCCAATACAGATTGTGAGGAGGTCTCACAACTATCCATCAACTTATCCAGAGTAGCTCTATCCTTCTCTATTATGTCTTCAATGTTCATGATATGTCTGATAGGGTTGATAAAGTAACTATATAACTTCCTTCCTTGTGTGACACAACTTTTAGCCTCAGATGTAGTTTTTTTTAGTATTCCCAAGTCTCAAGAAATATACTTTCACACTTCATCCAATTTCTTCTCATCCTTCTCTTTAGTGATCTTTTCTAATGACTCATAGTGGCTCTCAAAGTCATCTAGTGCCTTGTTCAAGTTCTCTGTATCATATTTTCCTTGAAAAACAATAGGTGTTGGAAGTTATTTTTTCAATGTGTCAACTTCTCTTATCATTACCTTAGTATTTTTCTCTCCTTTCTTCTCAGATATTTCTTTAGCTTTAGCAAATGCGATGAAGGACAACTTCATCAACTCATCCTCATCCATGTTGTCAATGTCAGTGCTCAAAGACTTGTCTCTACTTGCCAACAATAAAGGCAAAGAATCAAATGCAACAGTTTCCTATTTCACTTCAACCTTATCTAATGTATCTTCCATTGTTTCATCAATGTTTTCTTTATGTATTCCTTTCTCTGTCATATCCTTGTCACTGATTCCTTCAATGTTTGTATTCTACACAAAGGTTTCATTCACATCCTGTGAAGTGTCCAATGACACAGAACACTAGAAACGTAAAAATCTAGTTGCTTCATAGTGCTTACATACTAACTAGCATCTTTGACCAATAATTTATCAAGGTTTATTTCAGCTTTCTTTGATGATTCTCCTTTCTCAATGGATTTTGGCTTTGGAGTCTTAGGTGGCGATACGTCAAATATTTTAGTTCCCATTAAGACCTTTTATATAGCTTTCTGTGTCTCTTCAATTACTTCATCATATCTCCTTCCCATTATATTTACTAATCTTATCTAGGTTCTCAATAAGGGTTTGAGTTTATTCAATATCCTCTCCATCTCTTTAACAGATACAATAGGCAACATGCCTTCAATTTCTTGTTCTCTAATCACTTCATCTTCCTTCTATGCTAATTGTTTCCTTATAACCAATTTCTCATACAACTCCTCAAGTATAATGCCTCCAATTTCAAACAAATTCTTCTTATAAACAAGTAAATGATTAGTCACTATGTCTTCAATTAGAATTTTTTCAGATCCCTCATACCTGTTATAATATTTTGTCAATGAAACAAGCTTCCCTTTCTCAATTACTCTCTTCTCTAGCATTTTCATATCTAGTTTCCAAATTTTTCTTTAGTAGTGGTCTTTTCTTCAATTTTCTTCTCCTTCTATCCTCTATTCCTTAGGAGGTAAGTCCATTTTAGTGGACATTGTGTTTCTTCTAGGTACTTACTTTGTAGTCACTTCTTGCAATGTATGCTGAGGTGGTGAAGGTTTAGATACATCAATCATAGTAGAAAGTTGATTGATTATCTTCACATCTTCTAGAGGTGGAAGGGCTATAGCAGTAGTGCTTGCCAACCCAAAAGCTCTCTCAATTATCTTCTTCCTAAATTCTTTCATTTCCTCCTTAGATATTCTTTCCTTGGCTACACAGTCATGAATTATATTATCTACTTTCCTCTTCCTTTATGCTCTAGTCTTTTCCTCCTTAATATTTGCAGACTTCTCCTCATAAGTACCCCATCTCTCCTCTTATGAATCAACTTTTGAAGCTAAGATTTTTTCTAATTGCATAGTCAAAACTTCATAACTAACCTCATATCCTAGTGGATATCACCATATCTTTCTAGGAATAACTGTCTCAAAGCACACACAATTAGTTTCAACCATGAAATAGATTGAGTCCTTGTATTTTTCTATCATTTACTGAGGAATTATCTCCCTTTCCTTCATCTCTCTCTGTAGGATTTTGATCATACCAAACAATTCACCATCTAGCCAAGTGTTGTTATGTCTCCTATAACTCTAAGAAATCTAAATACCAATAGGTATATTGTCTTTCCATGCTCTAGGGTGGATACCAGGAAATTTGTGAATGTACATGTGTGTAAACAAAGATCCAAGTTTGAATCCTTTTGACTTGTCCCTCTTAATCCACCTTACATTTTCCAAGAATTGTTGTGTTAAGACTTTGCATAGATTGTACTTGATGTTTTCCTTGACCATCTTATAAGCTATTAAGATTACACCTACTGATAGAGAATTTAGTTGGTTGTTATAATGGAGTTTATATCCTAAGATCATGGTAATCAATCTTACATCTTGTTGGACTACATTGTTTACTATCATCTCTCTCCTGTCCCATTGCGAATGTGTTAAGGTTTCTACCATCTTCTTAGTATTCTTCTTAGCAAAGGGTACTACACCAATATTGTCCAATCCTGTTATGGCATGAATTATGTCACTGCAGATCTTCACAGGCTGATCTCCAATCCATATGAATTTATCATGAACTCTTCTTAAGATAATCTTTGTCCATTCTTCTTTGTCAAAATCATGAAGTTTGGTTATCTTCATAATGCTTAGGGTATTTAGGTGTGCAAACTCATCCTTCATTTTTCTATCATCACCTATCATGTCTTCCATCTTTGTAGAAATCTCTACATCTCCCAAAGATTCATACTTACAATGTATGTATGCCCTAATATCTTCGACATGCAAAATGTCATAGGGTGTTTGAGAAAACATGCCTTCGGGGTTATTATTAGTAGATTTGAAAGGTTGTTTCTTAAATTTGTATCTAGGTCTCTCTGCAACATAGAAAATCATAAGAGTATCCATTTTCAAAACTTTGCAATCAATCTAAATACCTCTTTACTATGGAAATGCAAATTTATGCACTAATCAAATCCTTCAACACACTTGCTCTAATTTTTCTTCTGCTCAAGATTTTTTTCTCCTCAAGATCTTCTCTACAAATGATGTTCAATTATGTTCTTTCAATTATCCTTATACTTCTTGAATGAAGAAATGACACAGTTCCCAATAAACTCTTTTCTACACATAAACTAGTCTATTAACAATCTGGCAATCATGTGATATAGGCTTGTAAAACCATGTGATCACAGATCTGTGATCCAAAAAATTTCTTCATACTCTCCCTAAGATCATAAGATCTTACTTCTCAAATTCAAGGGCTGGATGGATTTCTGATGTATTTCTTCCAATGCTCCCCCTAAGGCCATGCTCAACCATCTAGGTTGATGTAGCAATGTTACCATCAGGTGAAGACTCATTAGCATCTACTAATTCTCCTTGAACCTTTTCCTCACTAGATTCCTTTACCTTCCATACCTTATTATTGCTGATATTTTTTTCTTTCTTGAAACAAATATCAAATTCATTCCTGTACTCTGCAAGACTCTTACCAATATCACCAATATTTTTATTTTTCAATGTAGGAGGTGGTACTCTTTTGTTGTCATTTCTATTGTACCTACAAAACATTTCTATATGTCTTGGATTGTTACATTCGTAGCATATAGGAGGTGATCTATTTTTATTAACCTGCAACTTATAATACCCTGCGATGTGCCCAAGGTTATTAAATTTGTAACAAGTTGTCTTAGTTGTTGTCTCTTCAATAATGTAATCTCATTTGTATCTTGATTGATCAGGTTTCCTACATTCTACTTTCTTCTGCCCATATGCATAAGAGTTAAAGAAATAACTAGAAAAAGGTTTGAAAGGGGCTTTACCTCTGCAATCTGTCTTCACGTGTCCAATATTTTTACATCCAAAACATCTACCTCTGAAAGGTCTGATCTATTATTTAGGTTCTTCAAGAGTAGGTCTTTCTCCATCAATCTTTGCATCAGATTTTTCTTCTTGATTCTTTGAACATCCAGCTTCATTGAAGCCAACACCAGTCATGTCTCCTTTAGTTTTTTGTTTGTCTCTCCATTCATTAATCAAGTCACTACTCATGTGAAGTCTCTCAATATGATTCTTTGCCTCAACAAGTTCTCCTTTTATGATATGATTATATTTCTCTAATTCCATATACTTTTTCTTTTAGTGTTCAAGTTAAGTCTTCATTTTTCCCATCTAAATATTAGCATCCTTCAAGGTTTCTTCAATTTTGTTCTTAGAATCCTTTTCTTGTTGAATCTCTTTAGCCATCTATAGTGATGTAGTTTCATAATCAAGATTTAAGGTATCTTTTTCTTGATCAAGTTGCATTATCTGATCTTAATTATCATTGTTTGATTCCTCTTTTATCTTAACCATAAGATGTTGTCTCTAAATTCTAGAAATTTCAATTTGTTCTTTTAGTTTCTTAATTAATCCCTCTTCTCTTCTCAATTTGAAGTTCAAGTCACCATTTTCTATTTTATCTTTGTCAAGATCTTCAAGTATTGCTTCAAAGTTTTCTCCCAAAATTTCAGAATCCATCTTGATCTCCCTTATGTTTTTAAACTTGATGATCATAAGTTGTCATTATTATACAAGGAAATAGATTCTGAACCATGAGTTACATGATCATCAAGTGAAAACATTTAGACAAGTGCAGAGGTCACTGAAATAGACAAGTACAATGGTCACCAAAATAGACAAGTACAATAGTCACCAAAATAGACAAGTGCAATGGTCACCAAAAATATCTTAGCACAGTGATCATCGAGATCAGCGAACACCGATAGCACTATAACCAATAGAAATTTTATAGAGTAAACCGAGAGCACGGACTACAGAGCATACCGAGTACCAATCTACCAAGAGATATTTTTATTTCTGAGAAAAGTGGATCTGAGACTAAACGTCATCTAAAACACTTTAGTTTTATATTAGCTTTGTGCTTAGCTATAAAACTATTTCTTGAGGATCAAGTAAAGCATATTTAATAGTTTTAATCAATCTAACTGATTATAAACATGCAAACTAGGAGATCGAGGTCAAGTTGTAAACCTTTGATCATAGAGTTTTTATTGTAAAGCATGAAACCTAATTAAGTCAATACATTGTATAAATAGATGTATAATCAATCAACAGTATGATGATTGTAGCCGCAAGAAGACATCTATTGATCAGAAAGAGAGTTCCATGTAGAAGGACACAAAAGAAAGAATTCAGTTATGAAGAACTAAGATTCAAGGCTACCAAGTAGAACAAAGGTATTATCCATCACTATAGGTGATACATACATTATGTGAACTTAAAGGATCTGTAATCAACAATTCAATATTGCATACCATTGGGTCATAAGTATTTTTGACTACTCTCTAACAATTGTAGCAAATAGAAGAAATCCTTTAAGAAGGTGGACTTAACAGTCTTATTATAAATCTCTTAACCGAGTGCACATTTAACAATGTTGTTAAAATCTCTTAACCGAGTAGACCTAAAAATTCTAAAATGTTACTCCTAATAGGTTAAGATCATCAGAAGTGACCACACTTGTAGCCTTAACCGACACCTTCCATTCTGCAGATAGTGAAGCTTTGTGGGTTTCATCCCCACTACAGTTTTTACCTTCTAACAAGGGTTTTCTATGCTACCAATTCTTGTGTCATGTGTAACTAAGTTTCATTAATGTTTCTATGAATGTTTACATGCAATTACATTTATGTTATCATATTACATGCATAAGGTAGAAAAGTAATATGGTCGGTAATGCAAGTAAAGATTACTAAAGGTTAAAGTGATAAAAATTTTAAGGGTAATGATTCACCCCTCTCCTCTCAGTACACACCATTCCATTATTCCAACAATTGGTATCAGAGCTAGATCTCTTATTTGGAAAAGTTTAAATCACTTGAGAGAAAAAGGTCATACAATGGAATGGTATAAGCTTGATAAGAATATTGAGAATCAGAAGTTGTAGATATAGATCTTCTATCAGAAACAAAAATAAGAAATAATCAAGATGAGAGAGTTATTGGATGAAAGAAAAGCCATGGCATATCGCTTCAATGAAATTGACTATCACGAAGAAAAGATACCTGACTTGTTTGAGTCGTCAGGATCTACATCTAGTAATACATCTGACACATCTGAAGGAAGAATTACAAGCCTAAATGAAATCAATCAACATCTGACTGAACAAGTGAAGGTACTGCAGATCGATCAAGAGATATAGATGGTAAGAATGATTGATGTTATGAATAATGCTAGACAAGATGAACACAAAAGAACATTGGCTATTGATGACATGAGGAAGATCACTGAAAAGATACAAGAGAGATAAACTAAAATACAAAGACTTACTGAAAATCATCATGAGATCACCAATCAAATAGTTCTTATTAGTCATGAGGCAAACCAAGTGAACATAGAACTCAATGGGAAATTGGAAGCTATTGGTGAACTAAGAGAATAAAATGAGAAACTAAAGCATGAAGTAAGGATTCAGCAATAACATAATGATATGATAAAAAAAGATGAAGAAAGTACAAAAAGAATGGATGATTTTCTGAATGGAAAAACAAGACTCAACAACAATACCGGTCTAGGGTATACTAAGAAAGGAGAATCATCAAAATGAGATGATAAAAAATATGTCTACACAAGTCCAAGAGAAAATAATCATTCATGCAATCACTATGGAAAACCATGCCACACATCAAATGTTTGCAGGAGCAAAGAAAAAGGTATTCCTAAATCCACTTCTACATTCATAGGTAAATGTTATAACTATAAAAAGCATGGACACAAAGCACATGAATTCAGATCTAAGGTGAACAAACCAAAGAAGGAATCCTACATGGAAAAATATTGTTTTACTTAAAAAATGCATGGATACAAATCTCATGTATGTAGGAAAAAGAAAAAGAAAGTATGGAAACCAAAAGAACAAGAAAATGTTAATAAACTGAGAAGAGTCAGTAACTCATATGTTTGGGATTATAAAACATGGGTAAATTGCACAACATGTGGTAGATATGGGCAAATAGATACAAAATACATGAGGAAATGGATACGAAGATCAAGGAACTAGACTAACTCTGAAATGGCATGCTTACACTGTCATAAGGTCGGTCACCTAAGCAAGGACTATAGAGACCAAGTGACAGAGTCAAGCACTTTTGCTAATGGGAAAACTATTTCAGATATCAGGAGAATGAGAAATCAAATGTGGAGTAAAGCTTCAAGAAAAGATGATGCTAGACCAAGCACCATAGTATGTGACACCTCATCCAATGGATCAAGTGATATCACCACCCCCACCTAAGAAAAACAAGTATGGAGATGCACTCTACAAAGATATATTTTACATCACTTCCAATATTCATTGATAATATGCCAAATTAGCATGAATGGAGATGCACTATGGTATTACTTGTTATGATTTTGAGAATCCAATCTCGTAAGTTAATATAAACTGAGCATCGTCAGTATACTTGTGAAAAACAACCAAGTTGTCAATATAAATTGAGCATCATAGGTAAACATATAAAAGATAGTAAAGTATTCACAACATACCGAGCACCATCGGTGAACATGTGAAAAGTAGAACTAAGTTGTCACTTACCCCAAGCATTGTATACTCACCGATGATGAAGTCTTTGGTATGATGCTCGAGCATCTTGGATTACCAAGTGGAAGATGGAGCTTTAAATGCACCACTTAGGTTATTTTCTATAAATAGGGCAACAAAGAGCTCATTCATTTACCAAGTGATAGAGTGAAAAAATAGAGCGAAGAAGAGTGACCAAGAGTGACAAGATTGCAGATCGATTCATAGAAAATTCAAAGGCTACTCTAATAGATTTTGAGTATCCACAACAAAGATCAAGTAAGTATCTGGACTCACCGAGCTCAGATCTCATTTATGGAGAAAGCCCTAATTTCACAAAAAATGGAAACCACATTACGAGTCTCAAAGATCAAGAACTTAAAGGACAAGAAGATCAACCTAATTAAGAACACAACCTATGAAGATCCTAATTATAAGTTTTTCCCATAGGTTGCTTCACAACCCGATGACAAGGGAGCATTCTCAAGCATCCCTCCTAGGGTTTTGCTTGTTGAAAATATCAGTGCATACATCCACTGTAAGGTTACAAAGATCGAGAGATCTTGAGGTTGAAGAAGCTTACCAGAAGCTTTTCCAGGATGGAAACCTTAAAGATGAACACAAGCACATTGAGGTGAAAGGGTTAACAAATTCCCTAATGTTCTTGAAAGAGTTTAAAACTGAGTGGATAAGCATTGTAATTAGTCAGGTGCATGAGAGAAAACTGTGGTTGGATAAACCAAAACCGATCACAAAGGATGTGATTCACACTGTAACAAGTTATCTAGTAACCAACATGGCTAAATCCCTAAAGCATCCTTCTCGCCTTGAGATTGAAAAGTTAACTAGTGCAGTATGGGATGACAAAGGTTTGAAAGTTAATTCAATCACCAACCTAGAGATGAAGTTTTGTGCATGTGTGATTGGGTACAAGGTATTCCAAGCTAGCCGAATGAACAATATTGCATGTGGAGCAGTTGACACTGCCTATAAGATTGTAAAGAAGAGACTAAAACTGGACTTAGCCAAGATTCTAGTGAATAAACTAGAGGAGAATATGAGAACTATTAGATCAGCCAGATCTAATTCATGTAAGTTCGGTTCACTCCTTATGTGTACATTCTTCTACTTTCAGAATTTCTTCCCATCTATCGGCAATGTCAATTGGGACACAACCTGACCAATAACTGCATAGATTAGTGAACTCATTAAGTCACTAGGGGATAATTTCACATTTGTAATGGATGCATACTTCACCACTTTCAAGGATAGAATGTTGAAGAGAATGAGACTACCTACACAACTGGTGGAACAATACAAGGATGAAATATGTTTTATAGTGGACACCGACACCACTCTAATCAAACCAGTTTTACTGAGAACAACATGGTTACCACCATTGGACCATGAGATCAAAATTGATCAAGCCATAGATTCTATTGAAGCCCTACTAAGGCCCCATTTTTTTGCTGGAATATGGCTGGAAGATGAAAATGGGAAGATGTATTTTTGTACGGCCGAATTCTCATTTTGGTCCAAAATGAGAATTTGGCCGTACAAAAATACATCTTCCCAATTTCATCTTCCAGCCATCTTCCAGTAAACAAACGGGGCCTAAATGAAGCAGTGGAAAAATCATTGAGAAGATTTAGAACATATGAGGAAGCCAAGTCTAGAATCAAAACTAGCTTAGTAGTGAAGAAGATAGACTGGAAGAAAACAAAGATGGTAAAAATACTTGAGAAGAAACTATCAATAAATGATGAAGAATTGGAACAAGATATCACTGAGGGACAGTCACCCATCGGTGAAGGTAAAGAGATAACTAACTCTGAGTCTAATGAATCGGATACACCACTAGCCAAGAAGGAAAAGGTTACAAATGTAACAACTACATCAAGAACAAGGAGTAAAACAACAAAAGAGGCAGACTCATCACCGATAAAGAAAGGTATTGTGAGGACTTATTAGAAAAGAAAGCCTCAAACTGGGCCTTCAAGACCGAGACAAAGATGGAAATATATAAGAGGAAAAGACGACAAGGATGACACTAAAAAAGATGAGAGAGAAAAAGGACTCCAAATTGAAAAGCTCAAAGTTCCTAATATAGTTGATGAAGTTGCAGAGTCAATAATCAAAACTGGGAGCATATCACATTGAAAGATAAGACAATGGCTAACCTTGTCCCCCAGAAATCAAAATAAGATATAGGAAGCCATGATTAAGGAAATGATTGCATACAAGTATGTACTAATACAATTCAACAATAATATGCCACATGAGCTTAATGACAAAATATCAGCAAGATGGACATATTCCTTGCACACAAAAAATAGATAAGGGAAAGATCCTTAGTTACACTCATGCCACCCGAGTCAACAGTTGAATAAATTGATTCAATAATGAATGAGCATGCAAATAAATTTTCAGCAAAGATGAGAGCATAAAAAGTACTAGAGGGAAAATTAGAAGACCTTGAAAAATAAAGCAATGAGATTTGGAATGAAATTTTCAATGCCCCAAAGCAGGTTCTGGCTCCTACTGAGACACCTCACTATGAAGAGAAGGAGGCCACACCGAGCCTAGAGCATATCTTCATCAATGAAATTGAGGATGTCAAACCACTTGATTTGATAACAAAGGTGAGTAAGGCCATGGATGACATACCTCAAATATTACGATCATTAGGGGATGCAACAGAGATCACCATAAAAGATATAAACAATATTGATTCTAATGATTATCCCAAGAATTATGAAGATGTAAATGATTCCACCAAGAAAGAAAATGAAAAGGACACAATGGATGTTGCACAGGTGAATATACTAGGTCACATGCCTTTATTGATACAATATATCAATATCATTATTGAAGAAAAGGAAAAGACACCTAAAATTGATGCAAACATACCAGAAGTAAAAGGTGATGACCATGGGGAGTATAAAGATACAAATGAAGAGTAGAAAGAAACAAGTGGAGAGGAGAAACTGAGTGATGCCACTGTCAAGAACACCAAAGAAGACAAGGCTACAAATAAAGACAAGGTTGATGTAGAGACATCTACAACCGACTGACAGGTTCATATTGAGTAGCATACAAAAAGAATCACACCTCCCACACATTCACCAAAATCAACAGAGCAAGAGAAGGCTCTTGCCATCATTCTTCATTCCCCTGCTTCCAGTACTATTTAAAAGAAGAAGAAGAAGAAGAAGAAGAAAAGAACCAGTCACACTTGAAGAAATCATTGACATACCCAACTGTGATGCAAGGACACTAGATTATGAGTCACTAACCAAGTATGGAGAAATTTGCAAGAGGAATACAATACAGGACAAGGTCAAGAAGGAGCACAAAAATTCCTAAGTCCTGAATAATACAAAGGAAATACTATTGCAGATAGTACCTGACACTCAAATTGGTCAAAATGCACCAATAATTGATCAATTAGAAATTCTCACTGAGGCCATTACATTACAAAATGTGAAAGCTGACAAGGTGATTGAAGAACATTCAAAAGAAAAGTGTCAATACAAACTCATTGAGAAAATCAGCCAAGAAGTGGAAGAAAACAAGGTAAAACTTTCTAAGTTAGTTACTACATTGGAACTAATACTATCAAAAGTAGTCAACTTAGTTCAAAATTTGTGCACACTAGAGCATTTCACTATCGAGCATAGTGAAAAGATAGCTAAAATAGATGAAGATCTTAAAGGTAGTGCACAAAGTCTCACAACCGAGGAAAATGCATTAAAATTGCATTATGAGAAGATTGTAGAATCCAAAAGGTTGAGACTTGATCTACAAAAGGCTAAAAGAAAAATCAGAGATGAGGTAACCGAGATTCAAGCTATGTTACTCCTTGTTGGAGCTCTCAATTTTTGGCAAAATTTAGAGTCCTATAAAGTGATAAAACTCTAAAAAATAGAATCCTAAAATCTATGCCCAATAATTAATAATATGATGAAGTACATTAAATGGGATACAAAAACATATTATTTTTCAATTAAAATTTTATGGATTATGGAAGGAAGCTCTATGAGAGGAACAATCAAAATTCTACTAGCGAAGGTTTCAGAGATGTTGGAATTTAGACCTGCTGCAAAGATGATGTCGACAGAGGATGAAGATGGTCGAATTTTAAAAATCTAAAAAAGAGCCAGTTCGGGAAATTAAATTTCCTATCTCCAGAAAAAATCTTAGAATTTTACAATTTTTTTTGGATTTTCGACCAAAGCCAAATCCGAAAGTAGGTAGTTATTTTTTTAGTTAGTTTATTATTTTTTCAAAATAATTTGTAATAAGAGTTGTGTCTTTTCACCCTAAAGAGGTGTGAAAGCCA
>MU224910.1:2324088-2342989 GCA_018584345.1 Thuja plicata | reverse complement strand
ATCAAGTTGTATATCTTGAATCTAGAGTTAACGTGTAAATGCATGAATCAAGAATTGAGCCTAGATTAGTATAAATAGATGTTCATACTCAATTGTGAGTACATGAATTCTTTATAATTGATAGCCATGAAGAGCATCTAAGGAGCAGAAGGTAGAATTCATGCAAAGAGTAGAAACAAAATACATCAGTTAACAAGAACACACAGAGGCTACCGACGAGCAGATAAAGGTAATACTCAATCATGGAAGGATGATTAAAAGTATTTTTGGAGTTTTATAGGATCTTTTATCAGAAATTGAAGATTGCAATTTATCATTAGATCAAAGACCTATGTATTTTCATTCTAACAAGTGCATCACATCTAAAATCCTTTTGTAGAAGGTGGAGTTAACCGTCCTTTGTAAATCTCTTAATAGAGTGCACACTTAACAGTGTTGCTAAAGCTTCAAATGAAGTAGATCTTAACAGGTCTCCATTGTAATACTCCTAACAGGGTAGGTCATCAAAAGTGACCAAATTGTAAGCCTTAACTGGCTCTTCTTATCTACAGATAGTGAAGTTTTTGGGAAACAATCCCCACCACAATTTTTACTTCCTTAACAGGAGTTTTCTGCGATACCATATCTTGTGTTATTTGTTATCAAATTTCATGTATGTTTCTTTTACTGTTACACATCAAATGGAATGTATGATATGATTTCATATGCATAAAGAAAGATGAACAGATAGATAAGTTATTTTACAAACTGATGACTAAGGGTTAATGGGCTAACCAAGAAAAGTTTTAGAGGTACCGATTCACCCCTCCCCTCTTAGTACAAATTATCTCAATATAATTCCAACAACAAGGGGATCTATCGTCAAGAAGAGCTTCGCATGTAAGACAAGTGAATGAAGCCTAGTCTCTCAAGATCACCACAAATAGTGTTCACAAGGGCTAATTACTATGTGAAACATATATGCAAGAAAACAAATCTGGGTCCATTTTTAGAGCACCAATTGGAAATGTGATCTATGAAAGCAAGAAAACACTCAAGCTAAACACATGAGATATTCATTTTATTTCAAAAATCCAAATGTTATAGAGATCAACAAAATACCTCAAATCCAATGCAACGCGAACATTTTGTCGTTTATCGACGCAAGTCTAAGCAATCCCCACAAACTCTCCAACAAGAAAGAGAAGCTAACAAGATATGTAATGTATATTCAACTTATGCAAACCCTAGGGTTAGATCTGAAAATAAATTGTTAGGAGAAATAATAACCAGAAAATAATCCAAATAATAACTTACATCATGCATTGAACCATGTGAAAAATAAGTGCAAGCTAATCATTAAATGCCCTTTTTTAATTTTGATTTTTGACCTAGTCAACAAGATTGGACCAATATGACATGAATTCGGATCCCAAAACCCAAATACAGAAAAGTGACCCATGTTAAAAAACAAAGAGCTTTCCAAAAATGTCATAATTTTAAAAAGATATTTTTATTTGTGCCCTAGGGAGCTATTTTTCCAAAATAGACCAATTTTCATAAATTGACCAAATGAGCTATGATATTGCATCCAAATTTAAAACTCAAAGAATGGACCCCCTATATAATTTAAATACCTTTTTGAAAATGTAAATATTTCTAAAAAATTCACTGATTTGTTCTAAAAATTAAGTTTTTATGAAAAATAAAGAAAAAATTATAAAAAATTCAAAATACCTCAGAAAATTTTGAATTTTTTACTGGATCTTCTCTGATATGTCTTCAACCTGCAAAAAAAATATTAGACCAAAACTCATAGCCATTTGGGAGATATGATAAAATCTTTGAAAATCTAGGGTTTTCATCTCCAAACAAATCTGCAAAAGGGTTAGGCTTGAAAAACTTCAATAAAATAACCATGTAAAGATTAGAAAATCTGATAAAATGAAGAAAAATCAGGAGCATCATGCCCCACGGTGGGTGCCAAAAATGTGTGATGAAAGTGTGTCACACTTCTATGAATCATTCCATCCAAGGTTGCTCAAGAATGAGGCCTCAAATATCGATCCATATCTCTCTAGTCATGGAGTGCAAAGGTGTGAAATGGAGGCCCTCAAATTGACCTAGTTAGTGCCTATGCAAGTACACCATGAAATGAGAGATTCAAATGCCTGAAAATGAGATCTACTGTATATGATTGCAATGCATGAAAAGAAATTAATCTAAATGATAAAAATGCATGGTTAATCTATAAAAGGAAATACAAATGCAAGTTTAATCTATGAAAATAAACATGAATCTAATCTATATGAGTAGCCATGGATGCAAGAAGAAGAAGAAAAGAAGAGAGAAGTTGAAATATCCAAGCTTGAGTGCTCAAATCCTCCTCCAAAATTGCTCTCCAAACCTGCAGCATAACAATACTATGAAAATCTAATATGAAAATGAGAAGGAGAGGTCTTCTTTTAAAGGAAAGTGAACGGTTGAGATTAAGAGGCAAAAATCAAAGGCTATGATTAAGAGGAAAAAACCCACCACTTAGGAGGATGTGATGAAAAAGGGATTTTATTTAATTTTTTTCCTTTTTCATCAAAAGAAGTGCTTTAAGTGGGGATTTTTATTTATTTAATTAAAAGAGATGTTTTCTTTCAATTACATAAATTAGAAGAATTTTAGTTAATTAAATGGGAGGAATTTCATTTAATTAAATAAGATGAATTTTATTTAATTAAAAGAGAGAAATTAAATCTTTTAATTAAATAAAAATGATCAAACCTTCAGAAATATTGAATTAATTATAATTTGATCAAGGAAATTGATTTGAATTGAAAATATTGCAAAGCATTGATTCAGGAAATTGATAAAATGATAAATGGGGCCCATAGTCTAGGCGACCATTTTAGGGTGCATACAGATGTAATGTGTAGCCAAGCATAGGAACACATTAACCAGTCAGCCCAAAGATAAAATTTGATGCACATAAATCCATGAAAATAATAAAACACCGTGAAAATATTCATATCAACCTCTTAACTCTTCCTCAAAAATATATTCAAACTAATAATTCATAAATCAAATCATCGCAATCAACTAATTTGGCCAAAGACCAACATAGACTACAATATCACACTCTAAACAACATAAATTCACTTACAGAGAAAACCAACATAAGATATTTGAACTCAAACACTGCACAAACATTGGGAATATTATTTTAGAATGTAAGAAGCACAACACTTTTCACCTATCAAGGATGGATAGTGAAATGAAGAAGATACTAGTAAATGAGATTCACCTCAAGCACTACTTCTAAGGTATGATCAAGCTTTGTACATATAAAATAAATTTGTAGATGGTAAATAAGTGCTACAAAACAATAGATTAGTTGCATTTTTCATTTCCCTAAGTGTTGGTTACATGTTTAGTTTGTTATTTCCAAGTTTTGGTAGAGCTGAAGGTGAGATGTAGCTAGTATAATGAACTAAGTTGTTGTTTCTCTCTCCTAGTTCGTCAAGTAGTATATATGACTCATGGTAGTGAATATTTTTGTTCACTATCAAAAATCATACACATGTATCAGATGAATTAGAAGAGGTTTCAGTCTAAAAGTGTGTTATAATAGTTAATAGAAATGTCTTTTGAAATTTTTTATGAAGTATTAATGAATTTGTGCCCAAAGGATAGTATAGGAAGCTGGTTAGATGTTCTTAGTAGGCAAGAATCACACAGATGTTGCTAGAAATGTTACCCTTTTTATTTTCCATCTTAAAAAAAGTGAAGATGGTTAGGTTTTATAGTTTTAAGGGGTCCTTATTCAAAACTTTGTTAATCAGGTCAAGGTGTCCATCCTTGCATCAGACATGTCATCGTAGTCCAACCAAGGAGATATAAACATTATTCATAATAGTGAATCTTTATGATTCACTATTACAAAATTTCCTCAATGCGTCTATGGTGATATAGGTGATGCAATCACCTTGACATAATTAGCAAGATTCCAAAATAAAGACTCGCAAAGACAGTGCTACATATAGCTACGAGATTAATAAATAGAGATCTGAGAGGTATAGAGAATCGGTAAGTGCACGAAAGAGTTTCAAATTTCAAAGGACAACAAGTATCCATCAAGGGTGTCATTTCTTGCAAGTTACATAAATTCATTCAATGATAATTTTGTTTAAGAAATCTCATGTACATTATTTAGGATAGTGGCAATGTTTAGATCAGATGTCAACATTAAGGCACTATTTTAAACATTTCAATGATAGAAAGGAAGAAGAAAGAAGAATATTCATTTATTGATAAATCATAGTCATATGTTTGAGGAAAAATGATTCTTAGGTTAGCTTATAGAGTGAGAAATGGTAGTGATGTCAATCTATAGAATGTTGTTGTAATGAACAAAACAAATTGAAAATGAAGCATCTCTTACTAAACACACTACTATAATAGAATGAGAAACAAAAAAGAAAATTCCATACATATACAATGCAAAACATGCTACAATTCAAAGGACATAAACAACACATACTCTCAAATGTATCAAGATAGTATTGTTATGAAGGAACACATACATGACAAAAAAACATGAAAATCTCAATAGCGTATTTAAACAAAGATGCTACTTCATGCTAGATAACAGTCATGTATCAAGAACATAAAAATTCAAATTATGCATTAAATATGGCTATTCACCATGTTTGGATCGGCATGATAGAAAAGATATTACAACTACAAGAGTGCTAGATCCAATAACAGAAAATACATTACAACATTACATGATTTATTATTGTAAGCCCCCTCTGACTTACGCATCTAGAAAATGGAACTATAAAGCTTATTATGATGTTCAAATAACCAACATGACTTGCAATTGCATACCTAAATTTATCTTTCTTGCCTATGTATCATATTATCCTTACCTCTCTATTTCCTGCACCTGTATGTACAACTACACAACTAGATGCATGATATAAAATTCATATTCATTATATACAAGATTGTAAGATAAGATACATCAATAACCTAGCTAAATAAATCATAAGGTATCTCCAGATAGTGTCTCCATCAGCTGCCACCCACTTATGTGAACAAGGATGAGATCCTAGTTAGATTCTACCTACAAATAAGTTATATGTAGACCTCCTCATAAGGTTACCTACCCAACGGTTCATAACTACGATGGAAATCCAATTCTTTTAAGATATTAAAGTCAATCATAATCAGATTTACATAAGTCACATGATACATATGCTAAAGATAGGACAGTAATCTCAAAGAAGATATAATGGAGCCACCATTTTTCAAATAAGTGATATTTGAGTATGTATCAACAAAAACATTTACAAAGAAGATTATTCCAGACATCATGTCTACATTTGATCTAACGATGACCTACTTTGTTGACAAAAATGCCAACTCCAAAGAAGTAGTCCATCATAACATTCCTATCGTCACAAGTGAAAAAAATTTCAATGTGACCATGGAAGATACTCATAGAAGCGTAGTAATCATTAGCGCAAGATAGCTTGAACACCTCCCATGCCTCCACCATTTTATTTTCAAAGCTAGATCTATTATCAAAAATTGAGCCAAGCCTGCCAGAGATAATGTTTGGATTGATGGTCTGAATCCCTTGCGCAACTTTTTCTGAATTGTCAGAAACAATCACATTATTAACCACCTTCAAGACCCATTCTAACCGATCGGTAACTTCAAAGAGAGTAGAAAAAACAATTTTATATATCACCCCATCATGTACATGTAAGCCAACAATATTATGTTTCAGAAGGTAGACAATAGCATGTTTGATGTCATCATCATGGACATTAAATAATCTAGAGCACTATTCTCCCAAGGACTTCAAATGAGAACATTCAATACCAAATGTTCTATCCATTGAGAAGACCTAAAACAAAGTAACAATAATGAAAATAATGAATAATTATAACAACATAATGAATAAGTGGGAAAAATACACAATGAATAAGTATGCCAACATAATGAATAAAAGGACAGATTGTAAGAAGAAAAACACTTTTCATCTATCAAGGATGGATAGTGAAATGAAGAGGATACTAGTAAATGGAATTCACCTCAAGCACTACTTCTAAGGTATGATCAATATTTTTACATATAAAATAAATTTGTAGATGGTAAATAAGTGCTCTGAAACAATAGATTAGTTGCATTTTTCATTTCCCTAAGTGTTGGTTACATGTTTAGTTTGTTATTTCTAAGTTTTGGTAGAGCTGGAGGTGAGATGTAGCTACTATAATGAACTATAGTTGGATGAGTTAGGCATCTATCATATGAATAAGGAAATACATGTATTCACTACTGCACATCATACATTCCCTCTCATAGAAATCTAATTAATTAAAAAAATTTGCAAAAGAGGCGTACTTGTTGTTTCTCTCTTCTAGTTCGTGAAGTAGTATATATGACTCATGGTAGTGAGTCTGTTTGTTCACTATCAATAATCTTACACATGTATCAGATGAATTAGAATAGGTTTCAGTCTAAAAGTGTGTTGTAATAGTTAATAGGAATGTTTGAGGAAAAATGATTCTTAGGTTAGCTTACAGAGTGAGAAATGGTAGTGATGTCAATCTATAGAATGTTGTTGCAATGAACATAACAAAGTGAAAATGAAGCATCTCTTACTAAAAACACTACTATAATAGAATGGGAAACAAAAAATAAAATGTCATATATATACAGTTAAAAACATGCTACAATTCAAAGGATATAAACAACACATACATGAAAATCTCAATAGCGTATTTAAACAAAGATTCTACCTCATGCTAGATAGCAGTCACGTATCAAGAACATATAAAAATTCAAATTATGCATTAAATATGGCTATTTTCACCATGTTTGGATCAGCATGATAGAAAAGACATTACAACTACAAGAGTGCTAGATAAACATAATGATGGCTAGTGAGAACAATGGCTCAATTTCAGCATGTAATAGCCACATGAAGTACACAGAGTAATCAAGATCATGCCAAATAAAATAAATAAAATTCAAAGAAAATGATGCCTTACAATAGTACCCTATTATAATACTCAATATATATACAATGCTTCATAGTTTGCAAGATATGGGAACCCTTAGGGAATCATGATAGATTATCCATATACAAAGGAATCCCTATTTTGTAGATACTTTTGAAGACCAGTTGAGCTCTAGGATGTACACTTTTGTTTAATATAATATTCATCAAGAAGAGGTCAGTTGAGCTCTAGGTTGTACACTATTGATTCTCTGTACTCTGGTAAACCATGATTTTATTGCTTAATATTATTTCTTGTGACCTTGAATCTATGTAGTTTAGGAGGATAAGCTCCAATAGACTCAATAGCACTCTCTCATTCATTGCAATTTTAGTCTATATTCTTCTAAGTCGCTATACTACCTATGTACACTACAAGCATTTATGAATTTATTAAACAAGCAATACAACACATAACATTATCCAACGAGAAATGGATATTGTTATTAATTTAAAGTGAGAATTAAGTATGGATTAAAAAAATAAAATTGGGAAATCCTCAGTCATACGATGCATATTAGATAATTCAAGGATGTGAGTGAAACCAATAACTAATACAACATATATTATAAGTTCCTCATAGAGATCAAGTACGATTGTGTCTTAACATTAAACTTATGCAGTCATATAAATTGTAGAAAAGTGATTTGAAAGTAATTTTGTAAGAATGCCATCATTATCCTATGAAGAACAATGGAATTTATGAAAAGCATTGAATAGACATAATCAAAAGAAAATTTTAAAATCCTTAGAGAAATCATAATAGAAGTTGTCAAATAAGATGAGCTCCAGTGGTAAAATAAAACATTCAAGTATTAGGTGAATTTTGTTAAGGAGATACCCCTTGTCCACATCAAAGGTCAGTCCACAAGGGGATACTAACAAATTAAAAAGAAGACAAAGTAGAATTTGGTTGTGTTTCTCAGACTTTCCTTCCTGGGTAATTCTTGTATCAATCTCTACATCCTGCAATCAAATTTGGAATATAAAACATGAAAATTTGAGAGCCTTAAAAACATTAAAAAGTGAAGCACAACTCTAAATATTGGTATTCCTAAATAGGTCTCTGAATACAAGCCTATGTAAGAAGGAAAATAATCATGTAAGCACTAAGAGAAAGATGTACACTGAGACTTCAAGGCTATCCATGACATGAACTAAGACCGGGACATGACATGATACGGATACCAAAGAAATACAAAAAATTAATCATTTGATAATTTTAGCCCAAGGCACTATGAAAGGGAATCAAAATGAGTAAAATAGAAATAAAAATGATGGAGATGCAATTATAAGAAAGGATGATTCCACATAGGCAAAACAAAAAGGGTTAGCTATGATATTCAAAGAGGCATGGTAAGTTAGCATGTAATCTAGATCCTAAACAATATCAGATCATCCTATTGATGATATTTTTCTTTTTTGGTCCTTTCTCTTCTATCTTAGCCGAGAGTAAATTGACCAATATCAGATCATCTCATTGACATTATTTTTCTTTTTTGTTTCTTGCTCTTATGCTTACCTGCATTTGGGATCACTCTTTCTATATATGGAAAACTTATGGGAGTACTTATAAAGAGTGAATTTGGTGCCCATGGGTGCCAATTTAGGTGAGTTTGAGAAAAGGTACTTTTTCTAGAAGATAGGATTTGCAAAAATGGAAAAGGAAGGAAAGAAATTTAAACAATTTGAAATCTAGGAAGGACCCACAAAGGGGAAGAAGAAAACAAGGATGATCAATTCTCTTCTTAAATTAATAAGTTGCAATCTTACTGATCTATCTGGTCATGATAGCACTAGATATCATAGAGCCACAAATAGATAGAAACTTTCACCTATTTGATAAATAATCACACCATGACAAAAGTTTCTAAGGGATACTTAACTGATAAAAATAATTAAGTGGTTTTATGACTTACTATGTGGTTTACACATTACAAAAATACTAAGGGATACTTCCATTAGTATGACATATCTACACCTGTTGATTATGACTTTAAGCATAGCCATGTTTTTTATATAGAAGTTTGAATGAAGCTTGGCCTTAGCATGTTACCGCTTGGGTGACTCTCTTGGGTGATTACATAATTCCACAAGGAAGACCCTACATAAAAATAAAAATGGGCATTTCTTTCTCTTTTATCTTATACCAAGGATCTCATAGGAAAATGGAGAGGATACTTCATGTAGCAGTAGGCCCACCCTATGATGTGAAAGCACACTAAATAATTAAGACAAAGTTTATTAACCTTTAGAAAAGAAATTTTCTCTATTCTAATCAAAGAAACCATAATGTTTTGAGAACATAATCAAACAAATGCACAATGTTTTGAGAACATAATTTCTTCATCAAGTGTCTTGCAATAAACTCAATAGTAGCTTCAATGAAAACTCTTTATCCCACAATTTCCAAGGTTCTACACAAATCATCAGTAATATAGAAATGCTCTTTTCTACAAGAAATCAAAAAATTGAAAACATAGAAATGATACTTTCAAACAAAATCATGTTTTTACCATCCAAGTGCACAAGAGATCAACCAAGAGCCCAATAACTCATCCAGATGTAGTTTTATTACCCAAGTGGACAAAAAAATACACCAAGTGTGTGGATAGTCAATCAAATGCATAGTAGGACTATTCAAGTGTGCAAAATTACAACCAAGTGTCCAACAATAGAGACATAAAGCATAATTGCTACTTTAATAAGCAGATTTGAGACATAATTGTACTATACTCTCAGCAAATGTATATAATAAAAAATAATAAAATATTACAAGATTATACAAGATTTACAAATACACACACAAATCATGCTCACTAGATTAGGCCAACCAATTTGCACATTCCTTCCCAAATCATCTTTCCTAATATTTTTAGCTCACTTTTCAAAATTTCTTAGTAGCCTTTACTCTTCTAAGGGATCGAATTCTTCATAATCTTGTATTGAAAAAATAAATCAAAAAATGGGATCATCTAGCCTTCAAGATATTTGATAAGTTTCTCTCCCCTATAGTTTAGGATATAAATTTAGATCTCAATCAGGAAGACATTCAATAAAGTTGTGGGAATCCAACCATACTAGACACATTAATGGCTTTGAACAATACCTCCAATACAGTTTGTTTCCTACTTCTGGACGACACCCACTTGACAAATTTTAATGCAAATTTTAGGTTGGATGCACAGGTAATAAACAAAATGAACTAAATAAAATCTAGATAGTTGACTTTCCATGTTGATGTGATACAGTTAGTTAGCCCCATGTCACATAGTACAAAGTGATTTACAGCCTTCCCCATAAAAACATCACAACCAAAATTACAAGCATTTGTCTGATGGGGTCATCCTAAACTACTTGGATGGGTCCCTAAACTGTGAATTATCTCACATCTTCTAAAAATCTTTTTTAAGGGTTCCATCTGATAGTTTAGATTAAGTAAATTGAAAGTGGTGTTTTTGCATGGGTCATTGTAATTGTGAATTCTCTAATGTCTTCTAAAAATATTTTTTGGGGTTTCATTTGAGAGTTTAGTTTAGGTAAATTTGAAGTGGTATCTTTGCAGTCTATCTCAGCATATGTATTGTACCATTTCCAAGTGTCATATAGCCTAGATATATATAGCCAAATGTCATCCCTCTGAATGTTACCATCACCCTGCACCTCTGCATATATGAGGATACCAGAGAGAAAAGATTCCATTATCCAAAACACTCCAAAAGATGAACACCAATGATTGTGATTTTAGATGAAGGTAAGCTTTTTTGAAAAGGGGAATTGCAGTTGACAGAAAAATGGTGAGCTGTCAATCCTAGGAAACAAAATTATGGACTGCTATCTGACAAATTATTCCACCACTATGTTTTTTGGACTTGATTCCATTCCATCCCATCGTGATTTGTATGTCTTATTACCCTAGTATTTCAACCCTCATAAACACATTCTTTTTTCATATTAAATACAATCCAGGAGACAAACATAAATATAGCAGACTATTCCCTGGCTTCTTCTATTTGTCACAATTTATTTATGTTATAAGATTTGATATGGGCTCTTGGGGTTTCTATAAGAAAAAAGCTACTGAATGGAAGTGCTGAAAATGGATACAATGTCTTGGAAAAGGAATAAACAAAGATAAAACCATGCAATATTTTAGTTTAAATTAATTTAATGATATAGAAAATGGGCTAGTGTAGAAAAGAAAAAGTATTAAAACATGTTGGCTAAAAAGGATGCAGAGGAGGGAAACTAGAAGGTTCAAATTCCTTATTGAAGACTTGAGTCCTGAGCTCCACTAGCCTCTATATGGACTTGTTGGATGTGGTTTTTTTCTTTATACTATTTATGTCCACTAGTCTAGTGGTTTACAATTGAATGTTGTGGTTTTTTGCTTTCTACTATTAGTATTTATGTCTAGTGGTCTAGTGGTTTACAATTGAATATTGTTAAGACTTTAAGTAGTTTACCGATTTATGTTGTTAAGACTTTAGAAGTTCATAGTGCTGATGTTAATACTTTAGTAGTTCATAGTGCTATGTTGTTAAGACTTTGTTTATAATTTTTATGTTAATTGACTGTTAAAGTGTTGTTAATATTGTGCTTCTGATAATTGAACTGACAACACCTTTATTTTATAGTTGATAATATAAAAACATAGCAGATAGAGCTAACAATGGAGGCTACCCAACAAAATCCATTTAAAAATATTTGTAATACTATTTCCTTTCAAGATCACCAAGAAAAAAAGGGAAACCAATATTATTAGAGAGGCATTTGACCGAATTAGATAACTAAGAAGAACAAGGGTCTCAACCCAAAAGATCACCTAATCCAAGAAAAGGGGCTTAGGAAGGAACCCAAAAATATCTTCTTAGAAAAACACTTTGTACTAAAGCAGCCTAGAGATCAGACAAATAGTAGGAAGGTACCAAACTCTCTTGCAATAATAGAGAGAGAAAACATTAGAGAGAAGATTCACTCATGAACCAACATCCTACACTAGAACTAACCCACGCTTGCACACCCAGTCTCTGCCTTAATAGGAGACAAAACCTAATGAAAAGGAAAGGCATGAGTGGGTGATAAGTAGAGAAAAAATAATCTTAAAAACTACATCCACAAAATAAAAATACAAGTAGTTCAAGGACTACCCCATCATCAATAGTAAGATACATATATTTATAAAGTAAGAGTGTCATTGACTATATAAACAATAAGGTATTATTGTAGATCATGTTTCAAATAGATTGACGATTGTGAGAGAACTGAGCATATACTATCTCATGAAAAATCTAGTCTAAAAGGGAATATCTAAATTCTTAATCCAAGAGAAATCAACATTAAAAAAAAAATCTATTAGGATAATCTAGGGAATGAAATAATATAAAAATTCTAATTCCAAGCTAAGTAAACAATTTGCAAATGAATTCTATCAAGGGAAGCTTAAAAAAATGCAAATACTATCAAGATAGCTCCAAAGGAACCCATTACAATACTATAAAGATAATATGGCATGACCCCACCACCCATAGATAGAAAAATCACATCCACACCATCTTCAACAACAATATCAAATGCAGAAAGTATGTCAGAATCATAACAACCAGACAACAACATACCTTATACATTTCTAACCAGGCTTTGGATGCCATCCCTTTCATAATCCCATTGGCATAACCAAACATGTTGTCTTTATAAACATACCTTCCAGTGGCGGTAGATGTTGTATGAGTACCATGGCCATCCAAATCCCTAGGAGACCTAAATTTGACAGAAGTGTTCATTCCTCCACCCATTGCTTCATATCCCTTGGGGAAAAATGTAGCACAAACCAATTTCCTATTACACAGTGACTTAGAAACCCTACGACCTCTTCACATTCACCTTTCCAATGTTTAGGAATAGGCCCAAGTCCATGATCACTGCAAATCTTCATCTCAAGCCATATTCCAGTGTCCAGAACACCCACCACCAAATTAGACCCATACTCTGATTTAGGCCACAATCCTGTAGTAGGTTTCAGGCCTAGAAACTATGGTGATCTTGTTGTATGAATCTGTCTAGCTTTATCAGGGATCACAGCTAAAACTCCATGGGATTTATCAATTGGGGGGGATTGGTCATCGTCTATAGGTAGGTTAATATGACAAGTATGAGAATATCTATAGCACATCAAATATGAGAATAACTATTTCACTTCAACAATGAGAATAACTATTTCACTCACACTGTGATGTGTAGTTAAAATGAATCAATTGAAAAGAATTTGAAGTTTGAGTCATCCAGAAAGTTGTAAAAAAAATTAATATCACAAAGCCAGAGAATTATATTTGTATTTAGAGAGAAAATAGAGAGCCTGCCAAGTGGAAATGGGGAAAATGAGAATACACCCACAAGTCACGTTCTAGTTGAGCATACATTACATACATCATAGGTTACCATCACACAAAGCACAAATCAACACAAAAAAAATAAATGTTTTTCCAACTTACAAAATGACGTGAAATTACTTTTTGAAACCCTTCCTTCCGCTCGCGATCTTCCTAAAACAAAATGAAGTGAGTTCATTCACTTTTTTTTTTGTTTATATCCCAATTTTGTAGAACTTTCAACAATAAATTTAACTGGAGTCAACATTTTGACAAAATCGGGACATAAACAAAAAAAAAGTGAACATCACAAGCCAAAATAGCCTTTGGTCAAAAATGATGGTAAAAAATGAGGCCCAAATGTATTAGTGCTACAATCAAAAATAGTTTTGTTACAATCAACTCTCAAAAATGATCAACACAAGCATCATCTATTCTTAGATAATTCCAGTTGTAGCTTGCATCTATCTGACATCACAATGCATCCATGCATTTCATTTGCTTCACTGTATATATATGTATATATGTATATATGTGTGTGTATATATATATATATATATATATATATATATATATATATATGTATATATGTATGTATGTATGTATGTATGTATAACATAATCCAGTCACCTTAAATACATTACAAAATAGAATTAATACTTATGCAATGAGTAAAAACAAAGCCAACAACCTTATACTACCAAAGAATAGGTAAACCATAATCCCAATCCAACTTAGCACATTTGGATTCCATGTCATACTCCCTTAATCATCATGACTGTCCATCTACCCTGTATCTCTATTCTTTTGTCTTCGGATGTCTTCAATACACTATAACTCACTGCGATCAAAACCAAAAATTAAGCGACCTTGACAGAAGGTCATACATATCCAAAAATGTTTTCCTCTAAGCTCGTATGTGATCATTCATCATATAATATCTTCACTGTCCAAATTTGTACTACTATACTCTGTGTTTCTATTAAATGTACTTAGTCATTTTACAATTAACATCTCCAAAACTATAAAAACTCCAAGCGATCATCATATCAGATGTGTTTCCATAAATGACAACTCTCAAGTGTCCCATATCACTCCAAAAATGCATCACTTGCCAACAGAGGTAAGTAGAGATATTTGTTCAATTTGTTGTATGGATATTATATTTGACATTTGTTTTACTTGTTATGTAATATATTGTATATTATTTTGTTAAATTTCTTTAATAAATTTTCAAATTGAATCACTTGTAAATGGTTTTCATCTAAATAAATACATAAATAAGATATACATTATTGGAAGACAAAAATTCTTCGTCTAATGTGTGAAATGCAAAAGTTTCTGCCTTCAACATTTTTTAATGCACAAGAACACTACCTCATACACCAAGTTGAGGAGATTGAAATGTGTGGACCTATACACACAAGGTAAATGTGGATGGTTGAGAGGTACTTGAAATTTTTTAAGGCCTTGGCTTGAAAAAGAGCACATACAGAGAGTTCTATGGTGGATGGATAAACGTTAAACTATACTATGGTGTACATTACTGAATATCTTCCTAAGTTTGCATCAAAGTTCCATGTAGGTCGTATTCGGGATCCCAACTCCATTAAAAATTTTGAAGGGGAGTACCTGATGGGGAAAGGTAGATTGAGGAAAGTGAGAGGTAATTATAAGATGTCCATGTACATTGATTAAAATACATTTTACATTTGGTTTATATATATTTATATATTGTACTTAATTAATTATTCATCTTTAATATACATCAATTATAAATCAAGGTTGTATACTGTGGTAATTAACTAATTATATGTCCTTTGTAAATTTTCATTTATTTTTTATACACTTGGTTGAGATTTGGATGCACTTCATTTGTATTTCGCAAGAAATCTTGATAAGATGACGGTATGGATTGAACGATGTCAACAATCTGGTTGCACATTAACATTTTGAAAACTTTGTCAAGAGGGTTTCCAAACTATTTTAAAAAATTTGAATCAAACTAACTCTATTTTCCATGGAAGGTCTTCAAAATTGTTTCAGAATGAAGTGGATTCATTTTTCCTTAAATCCCAAAACATTTCAGAGCAAGATCAATCAATACTAATGAGAAATAAGCTTTTGATCAGCAAATGACAGAGTTTGGGAGTTTCAATCATCATTTTATTGATCCTTATTATGTAAAAATCACACTACACATTACCCGCAAGAAAAATATTGTATTTAAACATATGCCATCTAGTTACAACTGATTTTGGATTAACTACCTGATTAGTTGATCAATTAGGACTTAATTGACAACTTTACAACAACTTTGTAACTTTTGACATTTTGCACTCCTAACTACATGATGAAACTTATTACATCCTATTTGTGCTAAACATGGCTTAAATGACTCAAAAACACTATTTACATTCTTTCCTTTGGCATTTGACCCCTTTGACCAAGTTTGACCTACTAGGTCTTGATTTGTCTCACAATGCAATTTTGGCTCATAGGCCTTACAAAACAACTTCACTTGATTACAATTAATATCCAAATAGTCCAATGGACCTTATTAAATGTTTGACCATCACTGTAGACACACAATATTTCATTGGCCTCCTTCGAGCAATAGGTGCTTTGCACCACACAACCCCTTTAAATGGCCTCCAAGCATCCATAGCCTGCTCAAAAGCACCTATTTTAGGATTTTGTAGACATGTATGAATAATGTGGTAGCATAGATAGGGCAGTGAACTGTTTGAAAAATTGCCTCAATGAAATGTTGTCTCATGGTGATAGAATGACATGGTGTTGATGGAATGCATTGACAATCCATAGAAATTTTCTTCTCATGGAACTCCATCACCACCATGGCATTCCATCATAAAAATGATCAAACAGTTTGTTGCCTTGTCTATGTTATGCAGTTTTAGAATCATATTGGTTGGTTGATCAATTACAGCAAAAAAACTACTTTCTAGAGCTAGTTATGACATCCATATTTCTTTCATGAGATTCATGATGATGAGCTTTGACAATTCCTTGATTTCTGAGATGTGATTAGTTAGAGATGAAAAATATTTATCTAAAAATAGATCAATAAAGCTACTTCAATTAGATAATTTAGCCACAACCTTATACTTATTACTCATGATATCACCATCATGGCATTCCATCATCATCATGGAATTCCATCATACAAATGATAGCAAGCAATATCATAGACATGTCAACAAACTGTTTGATCATTTGTATGATGGAATGCCATTATGATGATGGAATGCCATGATGGTGATGAAATGCCATGGTGGTGATGGAATGCATTGAAAATCCATAGCAATTGGCTTCTTGTGGAATTTCATCATCATCATGGAATTCAATCATTCAAACAGTTTGATGCCTTGTCTATGCTATTGTTTGCTATTGTTTGTAATTAGGACTGCCTCATCTTTTGTAGGTGACAACTTATTAAACAGATCGTTGCCTTTTCTATTCTATTATTTTATATTATGCTTATATAGATTTTTTCCAAGCATCCATAGCTTGTTCAAAAGCACCTATTTTAGGCTTTTCTAGACATGTATGAAAAATGTGGTAGCATAGACAGGGTAGTGAACTATTCAAAAAATTTCCTCAATGAAATGTGGTCTCATGGTGATTGAATGCCATGATGGTGATGGAATGCATTGACAATCCATATAAATTTTCTTCTCACAGAATTCCATCACCGCCATGGAATTTCATCATCATCATGGCATTCCATCATGAACATGGAATCTTTGTGCACAAAACCATGATGATTTTTTCTTTGTATCACTATCTTCAAGCATACTTGACAGTTAAAATAGATTTATGACCTTGTGTTATGTATTGGATCAATATTTTCCATACCTTAATTGTATATGAATAGACTTATGAAATGTTTTTAATACCTTATGACCTTGTGGTATACCTTAAAATGTATTGTGTGTGACTTTGCATATGGATATAGGAGACCTCATAACATAACAATCCTTAAACAAATAAGAATCCAACATTACCATGACTATCCACTTGCTTATTTAAATCTCATCAACATTACAACAGTGACCATGACAAACATGTGTTTAGTTGTATGTACCTTTTCTAATCAGTAAATAAGTTACTTTTACCTACCCCTAATTGTGTAATGTGTAGTGTGATGAAATGATTGATCTTTTACAGTCCTCAAGCATACTCTTTACCAGGGATAACTTTAAGAAACCCCCTCCTAGGAAAAAGTGTAAAATATTGGCAAATCCTACATTAATTTAGGGGAAAAAAATTCATAATGAAGGCAAATTGTTTTTCCAAATTAGGAAAATAATATAAAGGTGAAGACAAATTTTTCCTTGCCGAATGAAAATTCCATAAAATCCTGGCGAATAATACATTAATGTGGGTAAAATATATATTGTATGAGGTGAATTTTTTCTTTTCAAGTAAAAGAATATAATATATGAGGCGAATGATTTTTTTTTCAAGGGAAAAAAAATAAATGTATTGGCAAATTTTATCTACTGTTTGAAAATTTATTTATTGTAATGGCTAATTTTTTGTTAATTATGGGAAAAATAAATATTTTATTAGCAATCTTAAAAGGATGAGACTCATCATGTGGGCCTGTGCCAAATGGAAATTTATTAGAGAAGTAACATTGTAATTAATGCAATATCACATCCAGCAAATATCATCTTTATTTGTTGCAGATATCACTGATCACGCATGGAACATAACCTAACATCCATTTTTTTATATTGTTAAATGTATTATTTGAGACCATTTAATGATCCCAGATCAAGGGTGAAGGAAACAAAGTTCTGCAGGAAGTCACCAGAATGATGACACGTATCAAGCCTTAAAACCTGCACCATAACCATGATTGTTGATTACTACTGGTTATTTATTTACATGGACGGTAGATAGTGCAACTTCAACTTATAACTCATAACTCAATAATAAATAAATGCCTTTTTAGTGACATTCTTTAACTACCATCCACTCAACACACAGATCAATGAGTATGACATATAGATGATATTTTGCATGTATTTATGGGAAAGATTTACATGTAGATATGAAAGATTAAGGACATCAGATTTAAATCTCTCATACACATAATGTTTTTATGGGAAGATTTACATTAAAGATTAAGGACAATGGATTAAATAAATAATAATTAATTGCTAAGTATCTGTGATCACTATCAATCAAGTGGTCAGGGCTATTTATAGACAATCTAGCTTCTTTCTTCTTCATTTTTCTTTTGGCAGATTAAGAGTCAGAGCTGCCAATGGTTGAAATTTTGCCTCTAGTTTTAAGGTTTAGGTTTTTAGGTTTGTAGGGCTGTAGGCTATCGATGTAATGCCCACCCTAGAATCTTCCTATGTTAGATAGACAGGACTATTGCTTTGACACTTTGGGTTTTATGATGGACTATGATTATTATTTAGTTAGCATTTTATGAGACATTTGAGCATATATG
>MU224910.1:2310223-2320805 GCA_018584345.1 Thuja plicata | reverse complement strand
AGGAATGTAAATGTGGAGTAGTAATGATGTAATGTTAAAAAAAAAAAAAAAATTTAGTTGCAATTTTGGTCATAAGACCTAATTCCTTATGGGTTCCCTGGCGGGGACATTACAATCAATAATTAAAGTTGGACACACCAATCTGTTTGAGATGAACATCCCCAAATGACTAGAGGTCCTTTTTGGGCAATGTCTCAAAAGAAATACTCACTTCCATTTGTCGGGAGGTTGGTGGCGGCACTTTATAAATTCTGTTATGTTAATGTTATTGGGTTAAGAGTTCCTTGAGAATGTTGATAGATACCATGTCTACATGAACATTACGTCCTGGTTCTTTGTGTCTCTCCTCGACCTTGGAGGACAGAAGGTGAATATGCTGATGCTATCAAGGAAGGTTTTTAAAGATAAATTCCTGGAGGACGATGTCGATATTGTTGTTTTTGTAGAATTAGCAGTGGGCATCCCTTGGCCAAGAGATATACCCAAGCTGTTGGAGCCGGGCAGAAATGTGGCCAGATAACCCTTTTTGTTGAACCTCAATGACAAGAAAATAATGCGACACATGAAATGGGCGTGGCTTGGGAGGGTTTTTCTTCAAAAATGTTGTTTCCTTGATGAATTGGATGAGTCAAACTACACATGGCTTGAAGAATTCTAAAAGATTATCCTCTCTGGAAAATTCTACTCAGATGAAAGGGAAGATGAAGATCCCTAGTTTGCCCATTCCTGTTACCCTATTTTTTGACAATGGACATGCAAAGTTTCACTTTTTTGTTTTTCTTTTTTATACCGATACCATCATATCACTGGTCCACTGTCAATGCCCTTGTAGGCTAGTAATAGTAGTAGTTTAGTTTTTTTGGGCTAGTAGTAAGAACCTAGCCAGTTGCAAGTTTGCAACCTTGAACCCCCTCATTTTTGCTTTAAGTATTTGGAGGGACTACGACAATTGTAAATTTATAGAACATATTAATGGAAATTTTGCAACTTAATTTCAGTTTTCCTTTAGGTCTTATGGATTTAACGATTTTAGTTTCATTACTTTGCACTTAGCATCTTCTTTGTTAAAATATTGATTGGCATATTCTACTTCAACTGTATCTATGTATCTATCCAAATAAGGGTTTCTGTAGACTATGGCACTGGTCTAGTGGCACTGGTCCACTACCAGTGACCTAGTAGGTTTCTGTTTTTACTCTACAATGTAATTTTCCAAGTTTGTTTTAATTTACAAAAAATGATTCTTAGACTTCTCTGTGATTATAATATTTTAATTAGTTTCTTTATCTATTTATTAGACATTTAAGTATACTTAAGTATAAATAAGGAAGCGATGGATTAGTACTTCCATTTTTAAATATGAGATTCTGAATTTTTAAAACGATTAAGTTTCTTTATCAGTCCAGAGACAAAGCAAGTTTCTATTTTTAACATTTAAAAGAGTTTTATTATTATTTTTAAAATGGAGGGTTTTCATAGCTCGTTGTGTTTTTTTTGTTAAATTTTTATATGATCAACCAAGTTACCAAGCACTACTAGTGCCCTTGTTGCAAGAAATTTTTTAACTATTTTTTAGGGATACTTCCTATTCTTACAATTTTGTACTAAATATTAAATATTAAAAATTAAATATAAAAATTATGTGGTCTATATTGATAAATTATATGCTAAATTTGTCAATGTGTCATATCGATGTGTGATAATGTAATTTTGATTATAATACAGATAGAAATAATTGAATTCAATTCAATGTTAAATTTTGAGTTAAACATTACTCAAAATAGAATTAATTATCCAATATTTAATTTAATTTAAATTTATGATTGTTCAAAACAATTGGGTGTTACTCAAATGATGGCTCTGCTCTGCAAAACTCGCCCTTCTCTGAAATCAACAATCAATCCAATCTGCTCTGCCTGATATTCATTAAAATGATCAACTACCAACTATTTCAGCAAGACAAAATATGCATCTACCTGGGTCCTTCCTCTTTCGAACCATTTCAGCATACTTTCCCCGTCTGATTTGAGCACGGCCCTATCTCCAGACATATTGAATCTCTAGCACAAGCATTTCCAGATGACCAAATATTGTTTGACAGAGATTTCTAAGAACACATTCGCTCCCCCTGATTGTGCCTATTTAATACAACCTCTGGTTACTTCAAGCATGGAAAATGTACAAAGTACTGAGTCTGATTGGTTCAAAGTATCTAAACATTGCGGCAGGTATGGCCCAAAACATGTGGATCCTCATACTCACATTTTCCTCAAAGATGTTAGCATACATTCCTCCACATCACAAACAAAAGATCCTCTTTGGCAAAATCTCCAACAAAGACCCATATATTTAAAACTTTCAAAACAATAACGACAATACAATGTCTTGCCCTGACCCGCAGATTTCCACTAGTCAAGTAATGCCTAAGGTTCAACCACTTGGAAAACCTATATATCACAAAAATAAGTCAACAACTTCTAAGTTCCCTACGACAACCCAAAAATTGAATCTTACACCAATGACCGACAACACTTTTAATGTGGAAAGAAAGCATGGTATATCTGTGAACAATACAAAGGTATGCATTATTAGCAATGCTATAACTGAATGTAGATGGCAGGAATGCCAAAATTTGGGCATTTTTGCATTCTGGAATGGACCTAGCAATGATAAATCACATCTGGGAGATTGGATGAAGACATTTGATTGGGACCAGGTAAGTATCCTATCCCTATCTCCGCACCTAGTTTATATTCATTCTAAAAGTAATTTAGCAAAAATTAAACTACTCATTGCACAATTCTATTTTTATGAAGGACACTCGGTTAATTTTATTCCTTGGAGACCAAATTTTGATGAAAAACATGCTAAGAATCTAAACCTTCCCATATGGTTGACCCTCCAAAACCTCCCTATCAAAATCCTCCACTCACAAATCATAGAAAAAATTGGGGTTGCCTTGGTGAATTTTTAGGTATAGATATGGATCATAATAATAAGGAAGATGTCCGACTATTGCTTAGACTCAAAAATGACTTTGAGGTTGAAGAATGTATTAGAATCATCATAAATAGATCCTACTACAACATTAATTTCTCATGGTTTAATGGCTACACTAAGAATATCTCCTTAATTAACAGAGAGTCGAACAGTGATGGCTATGGATTAACATATACTTCAGCACCAGAAAGTATTGATTTAAATATCCTATTTGCTAACCTAATGTGACCGAAAGATAAGAAGGTATCTGATCCAAAACATAAACATAGAGGTGACCCAGACCACTCCCTACCATCTCCTTGTAATTCAGCTACATTTACCAGATGGGTAGACAAGGAGGAGGGTGAAATTGTTGAAATGTCAGGCAATCAACCGCAAGCCAATGTCTCTTCTCCCTCTATTGGGTTTGTGGTTGGGTTGCAACCAGAAAATTATTCTAAAGAACCAGGTGATGCTATTTTTGCAACAAAAGATCAAGTTTCTAACCCTCATTGTGATCAATGTAATGCCAATAGAGTATGCCTTATGGACATTAAAGATAATTTAGAAATACATGGGCAACTTATTAATGAATTAATTACGATACATGATGAAATTAGCAATCAACTTATAGTTTGGGAAGAAATGCACATTGAATCCCTGGATGATTCAAAGTTTTTTAACCTCCTAGATACCAATAGCATTAAATCACTATCCCCTATTGGTCTCTCTCCAACTAATAACTATGCTCAGCTTCCTGTGCAAGTTCCTCATCTTAACTCGGTTTATCCCAAAACTTGGATATCTCCTGGCCCCCTCTGGAGCTCCCATTCAAATAATTTGACATCCTATGTCAACATTCCTATAGTGAATATGGTAGGTAACAAGATGAATCATGTCAGCAACATAATGACTTTGGATTTGGCGTATGGCTCCCCAATTGCTAAGGCACGTGCCCTTGGTGTTGATCTCACCCCCCGCCCCGCTTATGGAATCTAGCACCAAAACCTTTAAACTTCAGGACATAGAGTCTACTTGTCTTCCCCTAAGACAAAAAAATGTAAACCATTTGAAATTTTGGCAGACTCTAGAGAATGGTAAACAAGTTTTCAATGATTCAAAATGTTTATCATCAAGGCAGGAACCTAATTTGTCTTCAAATCATCTTAAAATACCTATAGAGATTAATACTCTTTTAAAAATGGGGACTTCTGATATCTTTGAAGATTTAGAAAATGACTTTAATCAATGCCATGATTGAGAAGAATTTGTCTTTCAAGATCCAGAAGAGTGGGTTAATGAGAAAGAGTCTGACAGCAAAAGGAAATGCAGAGAAGAAGTGGCAAGCCTTATGGGCCTTTCTCTGGGGCCCAATCACATTTTGCTCTTGGAGGCTATTATGGAAGAAATAAATATAGAGGAAGAAGAAAAAGTGGATGATGAGATTGTTGGGAGTATTAACAATGCCTCAAACCATCAGGATAAACTTGGTATTAAGGCTAATATTAAAGGGATTGATCAACCTAAATGTGGTAAAATCAGAAAGAAAAGGGGTAGAAAGAGTCATGCAGAACTCAGATAAGCTAATGGAAAAGATAAAAATCAAATAAAAATAAGTGTTATGCTCAATGTTGGGAAGGGGAATTTCCTTCCCACTGAAACATGAAGATAACATTGTGGAACGTTAGGGGACTATATTTCTCTAACAAGAAGTGTGCCCTTAAGCGTAATTTAACTCTCTTCGGGTCATAAATTAATCTGTTATAGAAAACAAAGCTTAATAAGGAGGAAGGGGAAAAAGTTAAAAAGAAATTAGGTGTCTGGATGTGTGTATTCACTGAAAAATTGGGTGCTTCTGGAGGCCTAGGAATCATTTGGGATGCTAGGAAAGTAAATTTTTCATTACTCATGAACAAAACAAACTGGATGGCAGGATTGGTTAAAAGTTTTAGGAATAATAGGCAATTCATTATCATTAATGTATATGGACCCACATTTACAGTGGGTAAAACTATTGTTTGGATAGAATTAAGTAATTATATGAAATTGAACCCTCAAATAGATATAATTCTAGGAGGGGATTTTAATGCTATCCAAACTATTCAGGAAAAAATGAGAGGAATACAAATTGAATCACAAGCTACTAAGGATTTTAAACAATGGATAAGAAGATAATCCCTCATGGATATCCCAACATCTAACAAATTATACACATGGAACAATAGAAGGAAAGGCTTTTTTTATATTGTAGAGAGACTAGATAGGTTTATTTACAAAGACAACAATAATATGATGGATATGTCCATATCTAGAACTATTTTACCTTTTGTAGGATCAGATCACTTCCCCATTCAAATCAAAATCAAAGAGCAACAGGAACCACTTAAATGCCCATTTAAGTGCGAAAAAATGTGGTTCCTGATTGGTAGTTTCACAATTCAAATTGAACAATGGTGGAAAGAAGAGACTTTCGAAGGATCAAAAATGTTTTGCTTTATGGAAAAACTAAAAACTATCAAAAAAAAATAATAAAATGGAATAATAAAAACTTTAAAAATATTTTCCAAGAAAAAATAGCAAATGAGGAAGAGATTAAGGAATTAAATACTAAAATTTTAGAAAATGGCATGAGGGATGAAGATTACAACAAAGAAAAAGAATTATTGACCATACAAGAAATCATTCTCCAAAAAGAAGAAACATAATGGAAACAAAAATCAAGAGAGAACTGGTTAAAAGAAGGAGATAGAAACACAAAATTCTTCCATTCCAGTACTCTTAATAGGTGCAACATTAATAGAATCACTAAAATTTGAGATGAAATAGGGGCGGACCTAGAGTGTCCAAACTGAATTGCTGAAACCTTTGTTAATTTTTACACCGAGATTTTAAATAATAATGAATTTTCAGAACCTAGGGGCTCAAAACACCATGCTTGATGCAATTCTAAGAATTCTTACAGATGAAGACAATATAATCCTAAATAAAAGATTTACCATGGAATAAATCAAAGATGCCCTCTTTTCGCTCAACCCAGATAAATCCCCTGGCCCAGATGGATTTCAAGATTTCTTCTTCTAAATGCTGGGATATCATAGGGAAAGAATTATGGGAAGCTATTGAAGCCACTAGGAATTCTGGATCTCTCTTAACAAAAATTAATAATACTTTCCTAGCCCTCATTCCAAAAAAATACGAAACAATTTCACCCAGAGATTTTAGACCCATAGTACTTTGCAACACTATATAAGATACTTTCCAAAGCCTTAGCAAATAGACTTAAAATAATTATACATAAATTAATATCTGAAGAACAGACTGGTTTTGTACCAAATAGATTGATATATGATGGAATTATAATAATACAAGAGCTGATACATTCAGCCCAAATTAATAAAGACCCATGTATGCTTATGAAACTAGACATATGTAAAGCATATGAAAAAGTAGATTGGAGATTTTTATGTAAAACAATGAGGGCCTTTGGGTTCTCAAAGGCATGGGCAAATCTAATTTTCAATTGTATATCAATGCCCAAATTCTCATTATTAATAAACGGTACACCAGAAGGCTTTTTTAACTCATCTAGAGGTATTAAACAAGGGGATCCTATATCTCCTTATCTATATATAATTATGGCTGAGACTTTTGGTCAAGCTATCAAACGGGCCCAGTCAGAGGGACTCATAAAGGAAGTAAAAGTAACTGATGAGGTTGAATGTGTCTCACATCAATAGTATGCTGATGACACTATCCTCTCGAGAGTTTCATCGAGATCTAAAGCTTCCCAATTTAAAAAGATCATTAACACCTACTTGAAAGCATCAGGTCAAGAAGTGAACGCAGAGAAGTCCAAATTTTTTTTCTTAAATACCTCAACTAACCTAGAGAGAAATATATGCAACCTCATGGGATATAGAAAAGGTGAGTTTCCTTGTAAATATCTTGGTATTCATTTAGATAAAGGTCTAAAGGATGGAGAGACTTGGAGAAACATTGCATCTAGACTAGAGTCCAAATTGGACTGCTAGAAAGGAAATTATCTCAATAAAGCTAGTAGGACTACACTAATTAGAATAGTTTTAGCTGTCATCCCTACTTTTCAAATGTCTTGTCTTCCTTTACCCATAAGGGTTGGAAAAAAATTAAACCAAAAGTTCAAGAATTTCTTTTGGAAAGGTACGGTAGATAAGAACAAATTTGCACTGATTAAATGGGACCAAATATGCTGCCCAAAATATTATGGTGGTCTAGGCCTCAAAAATTTAGAATGGCAAAATAAAGCCCTAGGTGCTAAATTAGTTTGGAGAATGTATCAAGAAAATAATAGCAAGTGGGCCAAAATATTATACCACAAATACCTTACCAATTCTTCCCCTATTACTCTTTTCCAAACTTTTAATCCACCCAAAGGCTCAAAAATCTGGAACTTCATGATGCAAAACAAAGAATTAATTGCTGAAAACTTGACTTGGGACACTGGTAATGGACATGAGGCTCTTTTCTGGGAAGACTTGTGGGATGGTCTTCCCTCCCCAGACAATGGGAATCTACCAAACAATATTAAAAATATTCTCACACAATGTTGGGGTATCCACATTAAAGACTACATTGAGGTAACACATAATGGATGTCAATGGAAGAACTTGGCTGACACCACGTTGTCTCAAGACAAAAGAACAACTTTCAAAAAATTTCTAAACTCCAGGAAAATCAATCTCAAAACTAGACCAGATAGATTAATTTGGGGTGCATCCAAAGATGGGAAATATAGTGTTAAAAAAGGATATGAGAAAATCATAAACTCTCAAGAATGGAACAAAGTTGACTTACCCCTTAAATTATGCTAGGATGCTACTTGTCTCCCCAAGGTGGGTACTTTCCTTTGGGCCGCTTTACAAGAGAGAATTTTAACTTCAGATAGATTTACCAGATTAGGATTTGAAGGCCTTTCGAGATGTGTCCTTTGTAAATCAGCCTCTGAAACTGCTAAACACTTATTATTTGAATGCCCTTTTGCTAATTATTGCTGGAAATGGCTTTGCAAGAAATTCAATTGGGCCATTGCTTTCAACAACAATATGGGGAGATTTCTTCGAGGGTGGCCTCTAGAGGATATCAAAGTTTATAGAAAGATATGGAGGATCGCTCCTTCCATCTTGGTGTGGGAAATTTGGAAAGAAAGAAATAGAAGTTTATTTACCGAAACTAGTATGGAGAGAGAATCATTGCTCAACAAAATTGAAGCGAGCATCATTGAAGTCATGAATAACCACCTAAGAAATACACATAAAGAAGGATCCTTTTTAGACTGGGATGCAAATATGAAAAAGAGTTGGAAAGGATTAATCAACCCTCAACTAAGATATTCCAAAACTAATAATATAGCTAGAATATCATGTAAATGGAAACCCTCCCCCCCCTCATGGATGGATGAAACTAAATTTTGATGGAGCTTCAAGAGGAAACCCAGGGAAAGAAGGTCTAGGATGTATCATTAGTAATGAAGATGGTGATTGGATGGTAAAAAGGGCTAAATCGCTTGGCATCACCACCAAAAACCAAGAGGAACTTGAGGTATTAAGCGAAGGTCTCAAGATTAGTTTAGAATTTGGTATCCAAAAAAAAATAATCGAGGGAGACTCGCAAATCATCCTCAATGCACTAAGAAAATGCAGCACCCCGAACTGGATTCTAAATTTGAGACTAGAGAATGTCCTTGACCTTCTAGATCGTTTCCAAGATACACGATATGAACATATATATAGGGAAGGAAATAAAGAAGTGGACAAGTTAGCAAACTTGGGTGCAGATGGGGAAGACATTAACCTAGTAAATCTTGAACAAGGTTTGACACCATGAATAAAATCCCCCCCTCTTCGGAATAACATAGTGTGTTGGATGAATTAAGCTAAAGAGGGTGCTAATTAAGCTAGAAAGTGAATACAAATAAGAAATACGTATGGAGATTCAAGTTTCAAAACATACCAATAGAGGCTAAATTATAAATACAAAATAATAGTCAATAAAAAACTAATACTCATAACGCTACCTCATCAATTAACGTATGGATAATATGCCCACAAACTCTTACTATCACATAAGATTAGAAGCATTTTCTATGATCTTAGGCTGAGAATTCAAATACTTAGATGAACAGAATCAAATACATTTTAAGAATTGCAAGGTATCAATTCTAAATATTCAAATATGGCCATGGTAAAAAACAATGGTAACTGTGCAGAGGTTAATCGTTAAATTTAAACAGAACTAACAGCAACAAAACTTAATAGTAATATGCATAAGCCTAAGGCATGTAGGAATTAAGTCATGAATAGTATTAAGCTACTTCAATAAAGCATTAACATGAACAAACATAACTACTAAATAATAAAATGAAGTTTGGTCTAAAAACAAACACTAGCAAATAATATGGCAAGACAAACAAGCCTAAAAACAAAATGAGGGCATACCTGAATAACTAGGACAATATATATATAAACATAAACAAAAAACACCAAAAATGTGATTATATTGACAAATACAACCTCAATTAAGAATACACTATAAGATATATTAGCAAGGATAGTACTTGCATAGAGGAGCATAAATATTTTTAAAAACAAATACTCAAAATAGCATATAATCATAAGATAAAACTTTAAATATATATATAAATAGAGCCATATATAAAAATTAGTATAAATACATGCATATGCATACATTTTTTATACAAACCCTTATTTACATATACATATATAGAGATAAATGTATATACATAAATATATATATATATATATATATATATATATATATATATATATATACACATTCATTTNATATAAATATATATATATATATATATATATATATATATATATATATATATACACATTCATTTAGAAATATATATGTATGTAGATATATATATACACACTTATATATATACATATATTTACACGTAAATACAAAATACATAGAAATATGTATTCTCAAACAAACATATACAAACTAATACCTATACATAATCACGCATACACATAGAGATATCACAATAGATATATACACATTTAAAACCTAATCAATTAAATGTGTAGATATAGATCAACTAAATCTATAACGTAAAGTTTTATATCCTATATCAAATCCAAATAGTAGTAGATAGATCAAATTTAAATACATAGAGACCAATCATGAATCGGGTTACAAGAGGTACAAAGGCAAATAATCTGTAACACTTTAAATAGACACCCAAATAAACATTAAGATGCATAATTACCCAATATAAATAGATAAAGAATAAACACTCACCTCTACACATTAAATCACACTGCAGGTGCATGCAAACAATTTCGAAATACTTATATATAGATCAGCATCTAAAATTAATTAATATATTCAATAAAAAAACTAATAAGCATAGATATTTATTTAAGGACGCGAAGCATAATTTTTAGAGATACTCACTTCTTAATAGGATAGATTAAATATTATAAGTATATATTATATTTAATCTCAACATATAAATTCAAGACATGCACACACACACACACACACACACACACACACACACATATATATATATATGTATGTATGTATGTAT
>MU224910.1:2277022-2310112 GCA_018584345.1 Thuja plicata | reverse complement strand
ATATATATATATATATGTATATATATATGTATATATATATATGTATATATATCTATATATGTATATATATCTATATATATATGTATATATATATGTATATATATCTATATATATATGTATATATATATGTGTATATATATATATGTATATATATACATATATATACATATACATATACATATATATATGTATATGTATATGTATACACACACACACACACACACATATATATATATGTATATATACATATATATACATATATATACATATGTATATATATATATATAATATGAAACAACCTACAATGAGAAAGTAAATTTAAAAACATACAGAATAATATTTTAAACAAACTTTTATATTTAATATCGACTGAAGCATAGAGAAATATTTGCAATTATGCAAACTCATAATGTATACCCCTATATTTGGAACACCTATGGATCCCTATTGCAAATACCTAGATCATACATCCATAGAGGGCTATAGATAAGATACTCAAAACAGTTATAAAATAGATAATAATGGAGAATCTCATACCAATTATACCATTAAGATAGATAAGATATAGGATGTATCTATATAAATTAATATACCCATACCTACCTATACAAAAACATACACTAATATTTACATATATTTTAAATTCTACCTCGATGTAGAAGCACAAAATAAACTTATAAATATACATAAGTATAATTTATATCCACGTTTGTATCCCAAGATGAGGATAAATATTGATATAAAATTGTAGAGACCTAGTAACTATTCTTATCTTTCAAATACCCAACCTCAAATAAATCAGCATAAGATCACTGAATCCATAGAAACATACAGAGGGCTTTAGAATTTACAATTCATAACAAGAGGCAATGAGATAAATACCCACATATTATTATCATTATATCCTCACATACATATATAAAACATAAAATAGAGTATACTTATACTATTAAATAGAAATATATAAAGTAAGGTATAACTTGTTAGATTCTTGATACATAAAGTAACTCACATTTTTATAAACTCTTGATTCTTAGGCTAAGAAGAAAACAACCCCCAATGCTTTGAATGAAATTTAAACCAAGAGAGAAAGATTAAGACTAACCTCAGGGTAGAAGCACTCTTTCCCAATTTTAAAATGCTTAATTAATAGAATACCATATTAAATTATTGTGAAAAAACAATATAAAAATGATCTTTTAATGTGACTCTTGTGCCAACGCTTACTAAAATAGAGAAATCGCTCTTTAAAAAATTCTTTGTTATCAACAAACAAGGATTATTTGAGTTAGCAACACAAGTAAAACACTACTAAGAATTCCCCTTTTTTCCAGTACAGTAAGAAAAGATTAATAAATTTCAAATTAATGAGGAAAAGATATCATTTAATTTGATATATTAATGCTCAATTATCATTTCATAATTAGGTATACACTAACAATGATCTTAGTGTAAGGTTCGAGATGTCGCAGGAAACATATACAATCAAGAATAATGAAAGGGAAAGATCCACCTATGTATCCAGTCACCAAGCATAAAGAATATAAGTATCAGATCTAGAACGTGTCAGAAAGAATAAAATATAATGTATTGTAATCTTCAAACCGAGCCCTTAAAAAAGGGAAGTTAAAATTATGCAAATCAAGCATCAAGAACAAAACTTTAAGATGCAATAAAAGGGAATGTCCCTCCAGAAAATTTTATGTATTTTTCAGGACCTAGGTCCCAGGCAAGGCTGGAGGTTTTCTTTACCCCGTTCTTTCCTACCAGCGCCTGCATTGAACGGGGTTTGTATTGTATATTTTTTTTTTTGATTAATTAATAAAATCTTGGCCTAGGCCTTTTACCGATAAAAAAAAAAATTAATTAATTTAAATTTAATAAATTTAAAGACAGTGACTGTTAACCATTGGATGAGCATAGATCGATGATGTACAGTGAATTTTGGGTTAAAAGGGAAAAGATACCCTATTTTTTGCAAACCTACTCTAGAAACAAGGCACGTGTCATGAATTAACCCTCAACTAAGTATAATTAAAATCTAAATTGGACTAAACTATAAAACTAAACATTTAATAAATGTAATAAATAATAAGATGAAGTTGTAATTTCAAATGATTAAGTGACATGTGTCCTAGTGACACCAGATGACAAGCCAAAAGTTAATGGGACCCGCGACAATGCAACACATGATAGTGACTGCCAGCGACCGTTGGATGAGCACAGATCAATAATATGCGATGTATTTCAGTCTGAAAGGGAAAAGAAACCCCATTTTTGCAAACATATTCTGGAATCATGACATGTGTACACTAACACAATCGGTGTCATTCGATGATGAGTACGACATGTGAGGTGACTAGGTGACTACGAGTCTACATATGACGTACTATACTACTGACAAGTGACAAGCCAAAAGTAAATGGGACCCGCAACACGTGATAGTAATTTCCATGACTGTTGGATGAGAAATGTATCAACAAACCAAGGTATATTTCAAGCCTATTTGGTGAACGAGCACTTCTTTTTGCAAATGTCCCCCAGAAACAGGCCACGTGTCATGAATTAACACTCAGCTAAGTTTAATTAAAATCAGAATTGGAGTAAAATACTAGCTTAACATTTAATAAGCAATAAGCTCAATTTGACCTCAGATATTTGTGATGTCAAACAATTAAGTGACACATGTAATGATCTAAAAGTGGTCACCTAAACCCTAGACCCCTAATCTTAGTCTCATATCAAGAAATCCTAATCTTTATAATTCTAAGTCCTAAACCAAACAGGCAATTCATCAATTTCAAGCTAATCTGACATGAATCCTAGGTCCTAATTAATCATTGTACTTGATTAATTAATTAATTCCTAAAAATACAATATATTGGCAAATAAATCTTATGCTAATTATTTAATTGATATTCTGATATATTAATTAAATAAAATTACTAAATTGTCAATAAAATTAAAAAAGGAATTAAATTAATTAAAACAAAATATGCATTTAAAATCAATTAAATCTTTAAAAATGCATATGATGTCATCAACTATTTTTTGAATTAAAAGATGTATTTAAATCAAATAAATCTTTAAAAATGCATATGATGTCATCAACTGATTTTTGGAAATAAATCTATTTTATTCAATTGATTTAATCTTATATTTTCTCAATTGGAAATAAATCTGTTTTATTCAATTGATTTAATCTTATATTTTCTCAATTGGAAATAAATCTGTTTTATTCAGTTAATTTAATCTTATCTATTTATCATTTAGGAAACAAAGCTATTAACCGAAAATCAATTTGAAAGTTTCCAAAAAGACTGAATCTTCAACCAATCAAATTGCTTCCACATGGATTGTGCTTCCTCAAATCGAATCTGAGTCACTTATTTCCTTCAATCTCAACCGTCAATTTTGGGAGAGATTTTCGATAAAAGAGAGCTTCATTTCCTTCATAAAGGATCCCAGTTTTAGCTAATTTTATTATGCAGTTTTCATTTCTTAATCTTTCAAGCATTTTAGCATTTCATAGCTTTTTGATTGAATAATTGTTAATTTACTTTCAATCATGCAAACTTCTTAATCTTAGAGCAAATTTGATTTGGGTTTTAAAATCAATCATCATCTTTCATTTGGTGCTTTAAAATCAAACTAATTAGCTTGGGATCAATCTTGCATTTGCATATTCATTTAGATCAATCATTTAGCTTTCTTCAAATCCTTCATTTAGGATCTGGTGTAGTCATTATTTCTTGCAATGACCTAAGAGCAAGATTCAAACTCCTACCTACTAGAAGGCAATGAGCCAATGTCGGTTAGCCTTGGGCATTTCAGTAATATGCTTTTGTCATTTTCTAATATGCTAACCTCGTAATGGTTTATTGAAGTGTGTGTTTGTAGCTGCAAATATCTAACACAATTTCACACGCACATTTCTGGCACCCACCATGGGGCTCGAATGTCATTTTGAGCCAAAGATTACCCAAATCTCTTTTTGAGCCAAATCTAACTGCACCATCATGCTTGGAATGTCGTTTCGGTTGAAAACAAGTATAAACTCACCCATATTTGGTGAAAGTCAAATCTGTAGCAAAAAAATTTTTGCCTAAGCAGGTCATACGACTCGTTGCACGAAAATTGAGGCAAATTTTAGATTTTTTCACACGCAGCCTGAGGCCGATTTACGAAAAAAAAATTGATAAAAAAAATAATCAAATTTTTTTACTGTGTTAAATTTGACGGTCATCAAACCATCATTCTGCATGGAGTCCTGTGACAACCACAAAATAGTCAATTTAAATGCCGCAGTCTGTTGACGTCACCAGAGTTTGAAAATTCTTTACCTTCACCATTGGAGTTTTTGAAATTGCAGTCTAACTTCAAACGATCATATCTTGCTCATTTTAGGTCCAAATTGAGTGCAATTTTTTTATTTTGGGTAGAATTATCTGAAGATTTATGGGTTGGTCTTAGTTTCTAGATTTGAGTCACATATTTATCATAAATTTCAGGTTTGCATCAATGTACCTATCTAATCCTCTGTTTTGCAGATTTTGAAGCCTCGTACGGGCTCATACGGTAATATTTTTTAGCAAAATTTTTTTTGAAAGTGCATAATGTTTTGTCTACTTTCTGAATCTGCAATCAAATTTTTCATTTTTTTATTTTTCTAATGCTGACTAATCTTTGGCTTTGTTGTTCTTGATTCTTATCTTTAATTACAACCTACCAGTGGTTTGCAGGATGTTATAAATGAAGAAAAATCATAAAATACTAATGAGTTTTATGGAGGACGCTTGTCAAAGACATTGTGTGTCTTCCAAAACTAGCATGTCTGCATTTTGTAGTTAAATAACACTTCATATTTGGTGCTTAAATAGAATCACTTTGCTTATGTGTTTGAAGTGTTCTCTAGATTTTTTATCCCAAAGGATTGCATGAATGCATCCTCTCCCCTCGCCTTCGTAGATCTTGGCTGTAAGAGAAATTCATGCAAATATTTTAGCGTGGCTACCTCCTCAGAGCTTTAACAGAGCCGATGAGAGTGGATTGCCCAACTGGTAACAGGCTAAAGCCAAGCCCTTCTAAATCAATATATAAAAAATTTCATTGTGATTAATCTCACAGTGCACAGGTGTCAATTTTTCTATGCTAACATAAGATCTCCCTCAGTAACCTCGTGGTGCTTAAAAAGCTACAGAACATACCTTCTGTAGGCTAGGAGGCCTCCTTAATGGAGCTAATTTTCTACATGTATAGCCGCCTAAATGGATGCCCTGACTAAAAACTTTGTTCTAGTGACCAAAATCCCTCTATCTTCTGGCGTGAAAGGTCAAAGACCGACTAAGACATCCCAAATTTTCACGGCTCTTAGTAGAGACAAAAGTCCTTAGGGAAATGATTCCGTTGAAATTTGAAGCTTGGTGTGCCTGAGAAGTGAGTGCACTGTAAGGAGGAGCCCATGCCTCCAATCTTCTATGTTGTTCACTATGAGTAGGCATGGATGAACTTCAGTTCAAGTGGGAATTCAGCAGATATTGCCCTAGCTTACCTAGGATTGTGGTGTGTCTGTTCTTTTAACAACAAACATTCTTCTTGATGTGTCTTGCGTGAGTGAAAAATTAAAAAAAAACATTCAAAACAAACATCGAAACACTCAAACGATTCAAATCTACACTCTTAGGTGTTAAACTATCAAACTCTTGTCCAAGTTTCTGCATCTAGTGTCAAAACTCTAAAAATTAGTCGAATTGCTGTCCAAATTGGTATTCTATCATGATGATTCTGTCTGAATTTTCACAAAATATGTGTTCTTACCAACATCATTTCTATTTTGTCATTGAATACAATCTTTTGATAGTTTGACTCGCTTGTTGTTTTGAAATCTGACATTGTTGTGCTAGTCCAAGTGACTTGTTATCTTAATCATCTTTGTCTGTGCTTTCCTTATCTTGAGTTGCAAGAGCGGGTTCGTTAACCTTGACTCAAGATCAAAGTCATTTATTCTCTCTCTTAGTTCGACATTATCTCTTTTCAATTTTGGTCTTGGACTTAGTCAGCACTTTAGATATCACTTCAGCACCTGTTGGGCAATCAATTGATTCATCATACCTTCTCTTGAATATTCTAAGAAAGTGCCTCAAGACAATCTTACAATGTCTAAAAGCAAATGGGCTAAACCTTATGGTCCTATCAATGAGAAAGAAGAGATTGTTATGGCAGCTTTATCAAAAAAATTTCAAACTTTGAAATCTGATACACCATCCAACAAATCCTCATTAAGATCAATCTATCCTTTGCTATTTGAAAATGATTCTCACATCTCCTCACTTCCTTCCAACATGGAGAAATCTTAATATGCCAATCCTAGCTTTGATCAAAAGAGTGAGTCAAAATCCCTAAAAGTTGTTGAAAACACCATGAAGTCTCCCTCCAAAGGGATTACTATCCTCATGAAAGAGAAATCTTGGGTTAAACATAAGAGGGACTTCACTCCTTTGGGACAATCTTATGAATCAGCATTAGAAGAACTTCTTGAGCATTATCTCATCACATTACCTCAAGTCACATCATGTGGTTTGAAATTCTTGAGTACCTATTGTGAATATCATCGAAGCAATGAGCATAAAACTTCAGCTTTCATGGAGTTAAAACATAAAATCCAAGATCTTCTTGATGATGACATAATTAAACTAAACAATCCTAATGATTTATCTAAAGAAGAACAAGATACTAATCTCAAGCATGATCAATATTAGGAATCCATGTCTAGCAATGGTTCACATATCACATCTACTTCTTCCACCATTCCTCCATCTCCTAAAGCTTCACAACAAATCACACCATCTCTATCAAAGATTGAACCTAATTACGACTCTTTCTACCATCAAGGACTACCTCTAAAAGAGATCCATGCTAATCAGCATACATCTGCAAGTCTTTCTTAGGCTTCAAAAATCATAAACCCAAAGCTTCCATGTGCTTCAATGAATATCATGCCTACTCAAAATGATACTCCATCAATTTGTCAAGAATCCTATATGTAGATCAAAACTCCTACCTTGTCCTTAGAAGTGGCTCCATGTCAAGAGGGCAACCCAAAGTGTGAAGAAATAAATATCAGTAATGATCAAGATCAAGACACCATCTATCCTTATCCAATGGTTGACAAAAGTTCCATATCTCAAGAGTCTCGTGATGATTTTACCATCCCCTTCCATTTCTTCCAGGAAGATATCCATCCATCTCCCAAGCAAGATCAAGATATCGTTTCCCCCATCTTTAAGGAGCCTATTGAAAATCAAGAGAAAGGTACCCTTTGTCCACCATCTAAAGATCCTTTTCAAGATCAGAGCATCCCATCATACCCTTGTCATAATCTTCTATATCTACCTAAGAAACCCATCATTCCTCTAAATCCCTTGTAGAACAATAAATCCCCTAGTCAAGCTTCAGTTTCTCGTATCAAAATTGCTCCTATCAAAGCTACTCATGCACCTATTGATATAAAGATGAATTCTAAAGAGAAGAACCTTGGTCATGTAGCTCACTCTAAAGATGTTGATATCCCTTCCACACCTTATCTCCCTCCATTCAAACATAACTATGTGCCTTCACTATCATCCAAATCCATCCTTGGTACTTATATTTCAAATCTAAAATTTTCAAACCTTCCATCTATATTGGGTCCTTATATCCCTCCATCCACCATGCCTATCACTACTAGCTTATCATCCACTTACCCTATCCCCTATCAAGATCAAAAAAGACATGCATCCTTGAACTCTCCCTATCAACCCATCCATATGAACCAGCCATATAAGGCCTCTTCATCCACATTTCCCAAGTCTTTTGGAAGCAATTTGGATGTACAATGAAAAAATCACAAGTACAAGAATCTACTTACATATGAAGATCACTATGTCCAGTCTAATCGACATGTGATTACACAGAAAAAAGAAATATTCAAGAGACCACAAAGGTCCACTAAGAAAAGAATAAAATCAAAGAAAATATGGGTTCCTAAATCCATCATGGAAGAATTGCATTATAAATCTAAGCAAAGAATAATATCAAAGAACATATGGGTTCCTGAATCCACCATGGAAGAATTGCGTTCTAAATCATCCAAAACAAAAGAAAATCAAAAGTTGCATGGATTCCCAAGTCTCTTCTAAAGGACTTGGGTACAAAAATAAAATCAAAAGTTATGTAGATTCCCAAGTCTCTCTTAAAAGGCTTGAACAAAAAGTCAAAGTCAAAGTTGGCATCCAAGCTTCCAAAGTCTTCCACTTCATCTCCATCTAAACATCTTACATCTTCTAACTCTATTTTGGGTCCTCATGTCCCAAAATACATTACCTTGAATACTTCACCCTCTTCTTCATCTATCTTGGGTCCTCATGTACCAAGATCCATATCCACTCATACATCAAAGCCTCAAGCTATTCCATCCATTTTTCCTCAATTCGTTCACTACCCTTTAAGGGGTGTGTCAATATTGATCTCATCACCATTTCCACCTACTGCTACAAAAATATTTCAATACCCTATCCAATATACCACACCTACCTACTACCCATCCATCCCATATCCTTCCATTCCTCTTATCCAATCCATCGTATAAATCCTTGGCTACCATCTTCCTTATCCTCCATATCATTCTTCTCTACCATCAACCTATCAACATCTTTGAGCATACTTTCAGTGGCCTTGGCCCATCAGAGAATATCTTTCAAAGGAGCACTATCCAAAGAGAAAGAAGCTTAAGTTCCTCTATAAAATCAAAAGTACAAAAAAAGAGAAGAAAAAGTTCCTTGGTGAAAATCTGGTGAATAGGCACCTTGGTAGCAAAAGTAAAGAGAAATAAATCTGTCCTATGGTGAAAACCACTTCTTGTGGTGCCTTGGATAAGTACCATGATGAAAACCTAGAAAATAGGCATCATGCATAATTCCTCCTACTTTCACTCTTCACTCGGGGGAAAGTTCTTTCCATGCCATCTTATCCATCATATCTTACATCGAGCTAGCCCGTGAGCATCCATGTTCCTTCTAGTGATCTTGACAAGGTTGAGCCTATCCATGAACATCATGTATCCTGACATTCATTATCCTTTATATCAGCCTATTCACTTTCTCTCATCCATACTACCCTATCATGATCTTTCCTATCCCAAGCCTATCATTCCTATCTCTGAGAATTCCTACCATAATCCCAAAACATTCATTTATACCTCCATCACCCCTTATCTCGATTGTGCTATCATAGCTATATCCTACCTAACTGACCCCTTGGTCTTGATCAAAATTGAAAAATAGGTTATTAGAAGTCTCTTGACATGTCCATTCTTTTGGATGACATGCATTTCATGACATCATGTCATTATCATGTATGCTATCCAACACAGCTCCATGAGCCTACTTTGATATATTTTTTTTTCCCTAGCTTGGGTAATCTTGAGGAGACTGTCCTTGAGGGTTGCATTCACCCTCTTCATCCACCATTGTTTGTTTTCCTCATCCATCAAATTTCTAATCCATCTACAATTTCCTACACCTTTCTAGACATTGGGGGAAAACCAATGTGATCTTCCTTGAAAATGAACACTTTGGTTTTTCTAAGAACCCTCCTGGCTTGAAACTAATCCAGAGTCATAGTCTGGGGGCAATCAAATCAAAATTTTCCTCGCAGTATGAGTCAAGTCAGTCATCGCAATCAGAGTTATTTATTGTGGGGCATGGGTCCCCACATCAGATCACATCTTTAGATTACACCAGAGTCAGCAATCTTTTCATTTCTAAAGGACAACTCGCTACTGACGCAAACAGGTCTTTCTCAACACCCTAATCAAAAGTGTTTCTTATCGCTATCCTTGGATGCATATATGTTTCTTAACACACATTTGATACTGCAAACATAAACAATAGATTGATAGAAATCAAACACATCGCACTCACAAGCACGATGGTGTTTCTCAACACCTCATACATATACACATTCAAAAACTTTGAAACTGGCTGAAGTATGTTGAACTTCTATTTGTTTTCATTGATTTCTTGTCAATCTTTTCTTTGTCTAATTCTTGTTTGTGTGGTCCCGATGATCCAATAAAATCAAATAAATAGGGTGTATGTGGTAAGAGCTCATGCATTAAGGCGTAAAATCCTCACATCCCTCGATCTTGTTTATTTGTATGCCAAGGTGAGGTCAAAACTATCTCCTTGACTGTTATTTCTCTACTTGTTTACGCAAGATCGCACTCATGGTTATCTTGGCTTTGAATGCCTCAATACTGGTGTACTCTTGCAACATCAACTAGAAACAACGTTTAGGTCATCTCAACTTTTGTGCCCTGATTCTTACGTTAGTTTCTCATATCTTAACCGATGAAATTCATATTCATATTCTTATGGTCGTAGTGGCACCAGTAAGGATTGTATCGACTCCGACATTCCAAAAATGCTCAATGATGAAAATTTTCACTGCTAAAGGTTCAGTGACTACACCTTAGGTTGCATCCATATTAGTCTTGCATCTACATTTGCATCTGCATGGTGTTGAAATCTGCATAATATCGATATCTATCTACAATGTGAAGGATTTGAGGTTCTTATCGATCAATCTTCCTTTTGACAAGTGGTCAGTTGTGCATTGATTGACATTAAAATAACACCCTTGGCTAATTTGACTATCCTAATTCCATTTTTAGGATCAAAATCAAAATCTGACATTTGACTTTTTCAGTCAACTATAGCTGACCGCTTGCACAACCAATGGAAGTCTCTCGCACTTTTCTTCCAATCAATCCATGTATCCTTCTTTGGTCAATCTTGGTCAAATGGGACCTCCCATCAAGTACATATTTTTTCCTAACCACTTGGGACCTATTTCTAATCAGATCAGCTTCTTCTTGCATCATGTTATCAATCGAATAGCTTCTCATCACTGGGGCACCTAGCCATATTTCAATTTCTCTCCTGAGGGGGAAGGATCAGGACATCAACATTCTAGTGATCATATCCTCAATCAAAACCTCGTCGCTTGGGGCATCATAGCTTCATCGCATCAAATCAAGTTGAGATCATCTTAAAATCAAAGGCAACCTAATCTATGGTCTTATATAGTGGTGAATACACTCAAAACCAGACAAGATTAGTCTTATACAATTTTTTCATTATTGAAACCAGATACATTGATCAAATTGGATTCATCGCTTCAAATCAAGTCAATTTTCTTGCTAATCAAATCTCTTAATAGTAATCAGTTTCATCGCTTCAAATCAAACTCGTTATTCATTCAAACCAATCAAAAGGTTTAAGAGTTCTTGACAGATGTTTAGTTTCATCGCTTCAAATCAAACTGAGCATTTTGTTTTATGTCTTTTAATTAATCTTTTTCCAATCAAGCTTGAAGTTGGTCTTCTTCAAAAGAATGGTTTAATCGCTTCAAATCAAATTGTTCTGGGTCTTCTTGCTAACAGGTCTTTGAATTAATGCACTGATCGCACATCAATTCAAAGAGGGGAAAATGTAATGACCTAAAAGTGGTCACCTAAACCCTAGACCCCTAATCTTAGTCTCATATCAAGAAACCCTAATCTTGATAATTCTAAGTCCTAAACCAAACAGACAATTTATCAATTTCAAGCTAATCTGACCTGACTCCTAAGTCCTAATTAATCATCGTACTTGATTAACTAATTAATTCCTAAAAATACAATATATTGAAAAATAAACCTTATGTTAATTATTTAATTGATATTCTAATATATTAATTAAATAAAATTACTAAATTGTCAATAAAATTTGAAAAGGAATTAAATTAATTAATTAAAACAAAATATGCATTTAAAATCAATTAAAACTTTTAAAATGCATATGATGTCATCAACTAATTTTTGGAAATAAATTTGTTTTATTCACCTGATTTAATCTTATATTTTCTCAATTGGAAATAAATCTATTTTATTCAATTGATTTAATCTTATATTTTCTCAATTGGAAATAAATCTATTTTATTCAGTTAATTTAATCTTATCTATTTATTGTTTTGGAAACAAAGTTGTTAACTGAAAATCAATTTAAAATTTTCCAAAAAGACTGAGTCTTTCGACCAATCAAATTTATTGCACATGGATTGTGCTTCCTCAAATCGAATCTGAGCCACTTATTTCCTTCAATCTCAACCGTCAATTTTGGGAGAGATTTTCTACAAAAGAGACTTTCTACGTATGACGTACTGTACTACTGACAAGTGAAAAGCCAAAAGTAAATGGGACCCGCTACACGTGATAGTAACTTCCATGACCATTTGATGAGAAATGTATCAATGACCCAAGGTATATTTCAGGCCTATTTGGTGAATGAACACTTCTTTTTGCAAATGTCCCCTGGAAACAGGGCATGTGTCATGAATTAACTCTCAGCTAAGTTTAATTAAAATCAAAATTGGAGTTAAACACTAGCTTAACATTTAATAAGCAATAAGCTCAATTTGACCTCAAATATTTGTGATGTAAAACAATTAAGTGACACGTGTCCTAGTGACCTCAGATATTTGGAGAAGCAATAAAAGTTAACACAAGTGAGGAGTCAACTGGGTACTCACGATTGTACAATTTTAACCTAAGTTTTTATATTTTTAGTTATTACTAGTATATTGTATTGGAGATTCGGAAAGGGGTTATGGCTTCTAGATTGAGGATTGAGGAATGCAGAAGAGTCTCTCATCTCTCTTCCCACTCACAGTCTGCACAAATTAAATTTTTGGGTAAAATCTTGAACACCCACGTCCCCCCTTTAAATTTTTCAAATCTAGTGGTTTACTATTTAGATTGTAGTCGTAGAATTAAGGTTGAATTTTTAAACACGCCTATAAATTGTAGATGTCACATGTGTAGAATTATTTGAATTTTCCTACAAGTAAATAGTAATAGCAGTATACCACGGTCCACAATGGGAAGAAAAATACCAATACTACGAGTAAAAGACAAACAAAGGAAACATAGATAATAGACTTCCACAAACTGGTTAAAACACCAGGTTTCACTGATGAATTCTATGATATTTTTTATCATGTTATCTATGGAAATAAGGGAATCATGGAAATTAGATTTGCACTTGAAAATAAGTGGAAAGATCCAATGAAGGATTCAAAATTTTTTCCATTTAATAGCATGGTAAATGCAAAGACAAATAAAATTTCACTGTGGTTGCTGGGTCAGCATGCATGTGTTACCAAGTATTCCCTTGTCCAAAAAATATCATGCTTTGCGCTAAAAATTATGATGAAAATAGAAAATCAATTGTAAATAAACATACTCGGGAGGTAATTTTGTCAATAACTGAGACTGAATTTGCTATTTTGTTGGACCTAAGGGTTTAAAGCACAAAACTCAAATGTGCACATTGACTTGGGAAAGTTGGCAGAGAATTATGAAAAATAGATGCAATAAAGAAATATTTGTATATCAAAGGAATAACAAGAAGTTCTAGTCTAGATCCAGATCATAATCCTCCTTATGGTTATGATATTTTTTTGCAATGGGTTCAGGATAGTATTTCCTTGCTAGCATTTTGTTTTGGATTGGATAGTAACAAAGAAGTGGGTGTCAGCATTCTTGAAATGATTTTTCATATTCATTGTGAAAAAGAACCAGTAAAACATAATTTTATTGAGCATACTATTCATTACATGAAAGAATAATTACTATTGATTAAAAGAGGTTCACAAAAGACATTTAGGTTCACAACCTACTTGTGCTATCTTCTTTTAGCAAAGCACCGTGCAATATTTCAGACAAACAAGCTTCAAAGTCAGGTCCAAAATGCAATATATGAATGAACACCCGAGATAAGGATGAGTGATAACAGAAGGAACTATAACAAATTTGTAGAATTATTTTTGGCACCAATGTATCATAAAGTTGCATGCACTTCATTTCCTAGATTGTATGTTTCTTGTAGAGATTTTATTCAACTCAGAAGTCAAGTACAATTGGCTCACTGGTACTTCATGGAAGACTACATTGTGTTAAGGTTTTACGGTTCATTGGTAGAACCCTACAAAATTCCAATACATGTTACAAAGAGGGTATTTGAATTGGAATATGTTTGGAAGATGGAGAGCACAGATGTACTCTTTAATGGTCAGTAAAAGAAAATGATATTTCCTTCCTTTCCTTTCTCATTGGGAGGGTTCACATTTGAGAGAAGAGGATTCAAAGTGGCAGAGGATTTTTTTTCAATTTTTCGCTTTGCTGTTGACAGTCACTGGAAATATGATCCATAAACATAATTGGAATAAAGCTTAGAGAGAATGGGAGCTTCGCAAGCAAATTTCAACATGATAGTATGCCATTAATAGAAAATTTTAAAAACATGGAGTCCTGGGACGAGGTAAAAAAATAGATGGAGAAATACGCTGCTGAAAATAATATTCAAATACAAGAACTGTCATCACAAATTATGGCATTGCACAAATAGAAAGGAAAAGTGCAGCACAAGACATCCTACAATTTCTACCAGCAAGTTGCTCAACCATCTACAAAAGCTATTTCAAAAAACCTAGCGCTTCAATGTAAAGATGATTATTGGAATGCAACCAAAAAGTCTAATCTTTGGGAAATGAGGAAGAATCTTGGCAAGCCAAAGACCTCTGCAGATCTTTATGATGCGAATGAGGATGAAATATTTAGTGACTTATGGAATGCAGAGCATTATACTCAAGCACATCACAGTGATTATAATGAGGATGGGTAGGATTATGTGAATCCCACATCAACTAATGTATATTCAATAATATTTCTACTAGAGTCGATGCATCCACAAAAGAAAAATATAGCAAAGGGGCAGAGATTGTAGAAAAATGGGTTTTCCAGGTAGGGGTGGTCTGGGTCCCATAGGAGAAGGCCGTTGGTATCCAATTTCCACACCTACTCCACAAAAACATGGTGGGACACCAGTAATTGGAGGTTCATCAGAAAAAGGTACTACTCAGTCTCATACCCTTGCACCTTCATTTGTTCCAGCTTCAAATCTAGTTCCACCTTTGCCAATCACTCACATTCAATCTAAATCAAGTGTCATTCCCACTGGTGGGGATGACATGGTTAGTACTAGTGGTCCAAAAAGGACATTACAACTAGGAATTACATCATTAAATCCTAGAGATTAAGGCATTGTAAAGGAACAAAAGGTTATGAAAACAATGTCAATGGTGTCTATGACTGTGAGTCCGAAAATTGCCACACCTTCAGGACAAAACCCTCTGAACAGTCCAAAATCTCCACTTGTAATGGGTCAGGGAATTACTGTTACTAATCCACATGGTGAAATTATTAGAGCCACAAGTGGAAGCTCGTACATCACTGCAAGTTCTATTTCACCTTTCAAACATTCAATTATGTCATAAAACCCTAATTTTTGTTACAATGATTTTGTAACTAACTTTGAACAAACAAAAAATAGGAATAGACAAAATATTAAGACATTGAAGAGGGATGGAGTTGTTGCATCTCATGATGCAGAACCTACATCAAATATGTTATTTCTCACATATTACCCAAACAAAGAAATAATGGATTTCATGGTTGTTATGGCCCCAGCTAGAGATAACAATCCACCAGAGAGTCAAATAGATCCATCTGAATTTCAAGTTAGCACCCTCCAAATTGATTTATCCAAAGTTAAAAATGTGGACAAGATAAATGTGTCAAAAATGACCAACCAAGTGGTCTACAATTCAGTGATGAAGTTGGAGAGAGATAATGTAAAGCTTCAAGGAAGAATAGAAAAGTTACAGGAAGACCTGGAAAATGAAAAGGCAAAGGAGAAAGAAGCAGATAACAGGTGCAAATAATTAGAGAAAAGGATAAAAAAATTCATCCTCTAAAGAAGAAATTGGACAACAAGAACATATGAAGGTAGAACTGAAAAATTGTGAGGGAAAAATTGGAAGAGAGCAATAAAAATTTTGAGGATGAAAGAGCCTCTTCATTAAATTTATATGAAAGAGTGGAGAGTGCGGCACAAGTAAACAATAACTTAAAGAAATGATTGGAGAATGAGAGGGTAAAAGAAAAAAAGTGGGTTGAGAAAGAATGTTAGGATTAGGCTGAAAGCTAATCTCCCAAGATCACCTGCATGCATGACAGTTATAAGACAGAAGCAAAAGACAGAAGAGAGAAGAAGCTATGGCGGCCAAAAATCCAGAGCCATGAAATCCATGTTGCAAGAAAAGAATTTTTATTAACAACAATATTGAATACAATCTCCTTTATGAAAAATAAAGAAGTGAATCCTTATAAAAGGAATCACAAAACCCTAAAGGTGAAAACCCTAGAGAAATATAAGCGTTGCCTAAGTATAACTTAAGCATAGAGTAAATAGACTAATAATTAAATGATTTAATTATTAGCTATGCTATGACTACTCTAACACCCCCCCTTAAGTGTAACTTAGGGAGAAGAAAAATAGCTAAAGACTACTGCAGAAAGCAGGAAAGATGGGTCCTGGCAACAAGGCCTGATCAGGTACCCAAGTACAAGAAATGAACTAGATGAAGGAAACTGAGCCTTCAATCTAGGAAAAGATGTCCCAGAGAAAGGAACAAGAATGAGCAAGAAGCATCTCCGAGGCATGAAGCTGAAAACTCTATCAGAAGAGACTGCTGGAACCCCCACTGAAGTGCATGACCAGGTAGAGAAGACAAAGTTTAAAGAGCTGATCAATCGAACCAGGAAGCAATAGAACCAACAGGTGAACCCCCCATAATGCTGAACTGGGAGAGGTGATAGGAACACTGAAATGCATGCAAAAAACATCTGTAGAAAGTAGAAGCAGGAACACCAATAGTGCAATAGAAGTACAAACACAGGATAAAGGCCGGTGTCACCGACACATAGCATGGGCTAATTTCATGGAAGGTACACTCACTTGACAAAGGTGGATGCACCTAAAATGGCAAAAGCATCATAACCCCCCATGGCACTTTATAACAGAGTGCAAGTACAAAAACACTCAAGGTGTACAAGATCCCAAAAATGTAGAAGTAGGCACTTTATCTCAGTGTGTTTACAGAATAAAGATGCATCAGAAGAAGCATACAAGCTCAGAATTTAGAAAGAAGAGTGAACCAGAAGTACAGTAGAAGAGATCCCAAGACCTGTAAACCCAAGCAATCCACTAGAGTGCATAAACTGCCAAAATTGGAGGAGAGAAAACCTAGAGCAAAATCTAGAAAAAAGACCCCTGCAATAGAATAGTTCACTGAACCAGCTTTCTGACGATACCTGGTTTGCCAAAAATAGAGTCTGGATGAGCCAGATATGACTCCTGGAAGGCAAAAATAGACATCAAAATTCAACATAAAAAAATGCTATTAAAATGGTAGAACCTAAAAACCCAACCTCTATCATCGGAAAGTTCTTAGAAAGAGCTTTTCGACGGTATATGGAAGTCAAAAAAAGACCCTCGGATGCTCAAGATAGAGCAAAAATAGTCCAGGAGGGTCAGAAGGGCCCCAAAAAGCAAGAAATAAGCCCCTGGGGCTAAAAAAACTGGGCCCCCGGGCACATGGCACGCTCAAGGGGCTGGGTTGCAACCCCTGGTCCGCCATGTGACCGTGCACAGGTGCTAAAGGGCCCGCGGGGCTAAAGAAAAGCAGCGCCACCGGGGAGCGGTGGGTGCCGGGCGGAGCGGTGTGAGCCTATTGGTGGTGGCTGTTGAGGCCGGCGGGGAGGCAGAGCAGCTGGCGGGGCTGAGCGGGTGGCAGAGTGGCCGCAGGGGCGGCAGGGAGCGAAGGTGGCACTTGGAACGGAGGGCGTCGGGGGCGGCGGGGGCCGCGAGGAGGAGGGCCGGCGGTGCAGAACACCGGTGGGCGAGGTGGAAGCGCAGACGAGGGCCAGGCCATGGTGGTGCGACGACGATGCCCCACAAATTATATTGCAAGTGTTAAACAATAATGCTCTGATACCATGTTAAGATTAGGCTGAAAGCTAATCTCCCAAGATCACCTGCATGCATGACAGTTACAAGACAGAAGAGAGAAGAAGCTATGGCGGCCAAAAAGCCAGAGCCATAAAATCCATGTTGCAAGAAAATAATTTCTATTAACAACAATACTGAATACAATCTCCTTTATGAAACATAAAGAAGTGAATCCTTATAAAAGGAATCACAAAACCCTAAAGGTGAAAACCCTAGAGAAATATAAGTGCTACCTAAGTATAATTTAAGCATAGAGTAAATAGACTAATAATTAAATGATTTAATTATTAGCTATGCTATGCCTACTCTAACAAAGAAAACCAGTGGGAAGATGAAGCAGAGAAAATAAAAAAATAGAGTGAACACCAGTTGTCAAAATTGAGAGAAGAGGTAAAGAATGCAAATAATACAATTAAAACTTACAAAAAGAGCTTGAATGATCAAATGAAAAATATAGTCAAGAAAATAAAAAGAGACCTTTGGGTGAATATAAAGGTGACTGGTGATAGGTTGTGTGATTGGTTTGAATTGAATGAAATTCTTAGAGATTTTTTTGGGAAGCTCAAAGAGCACATTGAGAAGAACAAAAAAATTTGTCAAAGAGAGAAAACTGCAAAACAAATTTTGCATCAAATCAACACAACCAGTGATAGGCATTTGGAAATCAAGGGAATTCATGACTGTGTTCGTGCATCAATAAACACAAACTCTATCTTTCAAAAATGTTAGAAACTAAAGGAAGTAGATGAAACTCTTGCCTTATTTGAGAGAAAGCTCGCCAAGATGAATCAAACAACAACCAAAATGATAGGTCATGGTTTGCTGAGTCATGTTCCTAGTAACTCATTAACGAATGTTTTTGGAAGAGAAGCTTACAAAAAAGGTTCGAGGACACAATGATGGCTGATTTAGGCAAGCTTCCTTAGGACACAACTCATGAAGGCATTTCAAAACACATCAAACCATTGACAAATTTGAATGCAGTATTGGAAGGATCATTGCTTTCATGTCACTCTAACAAGTATGGATGGCTGACAAGGTTGCAGGTCATATACTATAACTTGACAAATTTTGACCTTCCAAATGATGTAGAATGGAGAAAACTAAAAACATTGGCAGAGTCATCTCATCAAAAATAGTATGTGAAAGTACTTTTAGTTTCAATCATCTCTATATTATTTATCTATTGGCTTGAATTTAGTTAAAAGTAACAAATTTGAACTTTTTTTTTTAATAGGATCAATGTATTAGTATTACTATAATGTTATTGCTCAATGCTAATTTACTAAACTGGCTTGTCAAATGCAGAAATGTATAGTTGTAGAGATGTTGTATTGGTCTTGACTATTACTAATTTTGGTTTTGAGACTTCACATTAGGAAAATCAACCTAAAGCTATTGTTGCTCCCTTTTTTCTATAAAAGGGAATTTAGGGTCATTTCCTAAGGGTAATGAAATTGATATCGGGTATTGACTCTTGAGTCATAATTCATTGTCAATTCACTTTTGTAAACAGAATTTTACAGAGTTGTGTTCTACTTCTTACTACTATTAACGAATGAATTGTTACATTGTGTCATATTTGTAAATGAATTAATGAGAATATCTATTTCTAAGAATTGTATCATATCAATTGCTATGTTTTCAAAAAAAAAAAAAAAAAATCTTTAAGAATTGTACCATATGAGCTAAATAATGCAAATGAAAACCATTATTAATTGTAGAATTCATGACATTATGAACCACATTCATGTTTTTAACATTGGAATATGATATTATGCATGATTGATGATGAGATATAGAAACTGGTAGTAGACTACAGAAAAAAAATTTAATAAATACCTAGGACCTACTACTTCTACAAAGGTTCAAGTTGCCACATCATATCATTATCGGGATCCTTGGAGTCATCACCATCAACTTCATAGCTTCCTTAGTTCTTCGATATGTTTTCTTCACTCTACATACCTCTCCTTAACTCAAGTTTAATGCTAGAATTACGAGTACCAGTACATGATTCAATGATAGTCACATCATTGTCTTTGGCCCTCCCAGTTTGGTTTGATTTGTTGCCCAGCCCTCTCCTCTCACATTTCTTCCTCCACAATTTCAGTGCCCTTTTGTAAGGAAAAGTATGGACTTCATACCTAGATGTATAGAGCCTCAAGCAATTTTCTAAATTCTTTTCTAGTTTTTTTCTTAGCTTTGACTTTAGGAACCCCAAAGCACTAAAAACTCTCTCATCCTCCACCAACCCCAATATCATGGTCAAACATAAATCATCAAGCTTGAGAATTTTTGATATTGAATCAATCAACATTTTTCTCTCAGCTAGATATTTCCAAAGCCTTGTTGACAATCCATCTTCATGGGGGTTCTACATAATATTATATTGTTCCCTCATTGTCTGTGAAAAATGGCCTGATTGTTCTCTCAAACAAGATTCATCTAAAATTCCATTTAGAGTTACTCCATTTAACTCTTTGGTTTTGCAAAAATGATCTATCAAAGTTAGTATCTTAGTTCGATAATCCTTTGAATTGTTGATACTCCAATATCGAGGAAACACAATAGACATGAATTCAAGTAGTTTCAATGGAGGGAATCTTGCTCTAATCTTTGAGGAAAGATCATAGGCTATGCGCTTCACAGAAGCAGTTATAGACTCAATGATCTTGGTAAAGTGTTCCCTTTTAACACTTGATATTCACTTCATGTTCTTCCTTCCTGGTTCCTCAGACTTGACCATGGCATAGTAGTACATTGGTATCTCAACTCTATGTACTTCTGCACATAACTCCCCATTTACACCAATCTTTAAAAAGTTTTCAGGATTTTCAAAATCTATGATTTTAAGCCAGATGGCAAATTTTACATCATCACATGATCGATAGAGATTATCCAGTGTCATGCATGTCAAATTATGAAGCGCATCATATTCTGCAATATACATTTCTCTTTTCTGGGCCTTTTTCATTATATTTCTCATTTCCTCCTGTAGGGGGAGAAGACCTGCTAACATTAAGAATGTCTCTACATTAGTTAACCTTTGTAGCAGCTTAGGAAATTTGGATAGCCCTACTTCTTCACAACTTGAGTTCATTAGACCAAGAAATGATTGATATTCTAAAAACACTCGATGTGTTGGTCCATCCAAAGAGATCCATCTAGTATCATTATCTTTCAGAAGATTGTTCCCATCGGTTAGTCCTTCAGCAAAGTGTTGAAATTCCCTCAATCATTTTGGGCTTCAACAGAAGTATTGGTAGAGCTCTTTGATTAAAAATTTAATTGTGTACTGGACCATGCTTGTTGATAACTCCAAAAGCTATATTCATTATGTGGGCTATGTAGTGAATGAGAGCAACATAGGGCACACAAGAAGATTGTATCTTTGTGTAAAGACCGCCCCTTTGGCCTTGCATTACTAAAGCTCCATCTTCTCCAACCCACACCAACTTATTGGCAATCATCATGTCATTTATACCTCCATATTCAATTAGAGAACTCTTCACTAGTTCAAATAAATTTTCAGCTGTCGCATTATCCTTCATTTTAGAAACAGTTAGTAGATGAGGTTGGTGGGAAAAATTATGTATAGTATAAACATGCATGCATACCCACAAAGTATTATCTACTGTTGTAACCTTGTCTAAATACAATGAAATAAAATTTGACTCTTTAATTTTTTCCTTTAGATCCTCTTTTTCAACATCAACAAGACAACTTGCCTATTCTCATCCACTATTTACTGACCAATGACTGTTAGGATAGTTACAAACTTTCATAAAGTGTAATAAAGTACTCAATGATGGGTAGTCTGTCATAGGATGCAATCTTCTCAAAATATTAAAGACAATAGTTAACTAAATAGCTTTTCCCATTAGTTCTACTTCCAATGCTTTTCCAAAACAAGCTTCAATAGAGCCTTTAACTTGAAAAGGCTTCATCTATATATTCTACTGAAATTCATATAATTCTACATTCCTAACATGCAGAGATTCATCATATTTTTTTCCATCTTATCAATGATTTTTCAACTCCATCTATGGTTTTCTTTTTGTAAACTTTACCCATATGCTTCTCTAAGGTGTCAATTTTTAACTGCAACCTCTTTTCCTTCTTATTTATCTTGGTGAAAATATTATATTTGCATTCTACCAAAGGATGACCTTTAATTGGATTGTCCACTGGTTCAATGAATGGATACTTTGACACCCATTCTATTTGAAAATTCCTCAACAACTCCCACTTGTGATCATTTTTTTATTCCCTATCCTTATTTGAATTATTTTTTTCTTTTCTTTTTCACTGCGCCATCATCATCTCTGACATTATCAGTCTCATCCAAGTTGATTATATCATTATGGCTACTCTGGGTATTTAACTGAAAATCTTCTTTAATTTCATCATGATCTGAGATATCAGGTTCGCCTACTTCTTCAATATGTCATGTAGTTTTAGGTTGTGAATCTTCAAAATCTACTTGTGATGAAGCAAATTCCCAATTTTGGACAGAAACATTTCCAACACCATGACCAAAGTATGATTATAAGGTTCTGCATTTTGTTGGCCTCTCCTTGTTTTCCCCACTTGCAGGAGCCTTACCCTTATTCTTGTTCGACATCTCCATTCTCCAATGACTTCCAGTGCAAAAACCAAATGTTAAATTATTGAAGAAGTGACAATAGACTATAATATATATAAATATGATTCTAGATTTATTGGCCCTAAAATCATGCCTGAGGTCTCCCTGGTCACCAATGTTTTCTAACTAGTTACCACTAACTAATAATGAACTCAAAACTATAGAGACGCATAATAAGTATCACTTACCTTTGCCTCAAATTAAATTGCATTCACGACTCACCAATGCAGTATGCAGTTGCACTCAACAGTATGAAACTTCATTATCAATCAAATGTTTTTATACTAATTCTTATTTGGAGAATTCGGCATGAGGTATTAGGTATACAAATATTTGGCGAAGCCCGCGTAATTATAAAACATCTTTTGTTATTTTTGAGGTGATTATAGGTCATCCAATACCTTCGCATGATCAATAAAGTTGTCAAAACAATGTCAGTTAGAGACACATATCTGTAAAATGCCAAGCAAATTTGGGGCTGCCTATAAATATATATGTATAAAATGATTGGAAAATATAGGTCGTTGATTTGGGGTTGCTTAGAAATTATACGAGAATTTTTTAAGTTTACGGGGACCAAAATTTATATTCCATTGGCAATAATGTGTAAGAAATGGAAAAATAAAATAAACTGATGGGCGATGGGCCCGGGGTTTGGACCAAATATTAATAAAAGTCAGGTGATATGGTCGATCCAATATATGAAAAATATTCACTAATTCTCGGGTCGCCGACATGCGACATTCGCCAAATGGTGAATAATTGCCACTAAATTTTTTGTCACTCTTTACCATTTATTTCATTATTTGTATAAACTATGATGACTACATATTGTAACAATAAATAAATCTATTCATGTTATCTACTATGTAATCTTTAGCATATCTATCATGTGACTTATGTAAATCTAATTATGGTTGACCTTCATATAAGATGTAAGCTAACAAAGAATAAATAAATTACGTATGCAAGACCATGAACCCCTTTGGTGAGGAACTTACACAGTCTACATTAAGGTAAGGTGAAGATTATAATTGTCATGGATCGATAGGTAAAGTAAATACACCCATCTTGGATTGGGTTAATAATAAGCCAGGTTTTAGCAACTATATATTTTCAAACCTTTGATTTTTTTGTCACCTTAAAAGTCAAGCTCAATGGTCAAAAGGTCTCAAAGCACTTCACTTGATCAACCTCAACACATGGTTTAAACTTCAAAAGGCATCAACTCACCCTCAAGGCTATTTAGCCTTCAACCTATGAATTCAATCAACCACCCTCAAGGCTAGAATACCACTAATACACAAAACTACATTTCAAGCCCATGTTATTCTTGCCACATGTAATTCCATTCTTCTTATCCCACTCCAATGGAGTTTGAACCTTGGTGGCAAGAACAACACCACCACCTTTAAACCAACACACCATGCCACTGTTAATGGATTTCTTAAAAGTGTGTAAAATCCTCAAAGAGGAAGATGTGTATATAATGCACACTACATATAGATTTTATGATGCCTCATCTCTAACATCAGACTTTTTCTTTGTAATATTTGGTTTTCTGCATGATATTTTCTTTGTATCATTTTCCTCTCTAGTTACATGACTATGAAAGTTATTTTAACATCATTTTCTCTCGCAATAACAATCTACACTCTACCAACTATCTATGTCATTTGATGGATTTTAGGTACTACCAAATAGGTATTTGTTAGATTTGTCTTCCTTGAGCAGGGGAAATTCAGGAAGAGAAGAGGAAATTGAGGCGCATAGTAGGTCTAAAAGAGGGAGATCAACTAGAGGTCAAAAACTTAGAAGAAAATTTTGTAAGCACGTGGAATTTTTTCTTACTGAAGGGGGGTCATGTTCTTATTATGATGAGAGCATATGTGACATCGAGGTTCCCTTGAGGTACAAAAATCTACAAAAACAATGGGTACCCAAGGAACTTCCTTGAATAAACACTAATTTTTGTGTTAACAAGAGGATATATCACATATCATCATCATCATTACATGGTTTGAGCCTATTCCATTGATGGAATAAAGGTCTATTACAACAAATTTTCTAAATTGATTAAGTATGTCAAACCTTGTTACATTTACAAAGATTGGATGCAGATTGTTCGATATACATGAAGTATGCGTAGGTATGCACTGTCAGCAAATTATATACAGCTAAAAGATAATGATCAAAGTAAAAGAGTGGCTTTGTACATTGACTGAAGACTAAAGTAAAAAAATAATATTGCAAGGTTTATAAATAGTACATGACTTGGGTCAACAAATAGGCAACCCAATTGCATAATCGACACGCGAGGGAAATAGTGTATTCGTATGTGTGATAAAATTAATAAGTGCAGGAGAAGAGATGATAATCAAATACCATTTAAATCACATAGATATAAACAAAGTGACTATGGGGTTGATACATACTATATACTATTTTAACCAACCTCTAATTAATAACTCCAATATACCATTTTATTATTATGTTTTTTCGTAAGTATATTGGTTTCATTTTGCTAATTTTTTTATATTTATTTTTTTTCATACCGTGACATTGATCATAGGGGGGAGGAACCGACCCATAGCATATATTAGGGTGCATCTCCGGGCACTTCTACCCACCAGGTAACCTCATTATAATTGTACAAATTAGATATGAGAAAAATGTTATATTATTATGTTCTTTTCATTAGGGTTTTGGATTAATTTTGATATTGTTAAAAATATTCTTGTCATAGTTTGATGTCCACATAAAGGCACTTGCAATAGATGACAGCATCAATAAAGACATGGACTCACTATTCTGTGATGATGACATCACATATTCCACAAATGGTGTTGATACGATAAGAAAGATGCAAAAAAAATCCTTAAATTGTTATTCATGGTCCCTCAAACTGAAGATATAAAAGAGAGGGTGTAAAAAATTGAGTGAGAGATTACAAAACTTGGAAGTAATTTATCATGAAATATTTAATTATAACATAAGTTCATTCATGGTTTATATTTTATACTCGTTTATGTCACAAACTAAAATATATGTTGTTTTTGCAGGATTTTTTGCATCCCCATGATGTTGTTGCCCATGATCAGGGTGCTCCAAGTCCTTCAAGTGTTTTCCATGTTCCTGTGCATACACCACCTCATATATTTACATGTTCTTGAATTTTTGTTAATGTATTATTGCTCACATATTTAATGTATTATTTATGGTACTTCATGTGTTGTCCGTGTTCGTGTCCATACAACACCTCCTTCGATCCTATCATCCACACCTATATTGCCGAATTAAATGTCAGAAATACGTAGCATGCAGGCATTGGGTAGTGCATCAGCCTCTAGTTGCGCCGAGCATAGGGTAGAGGGTGTAGCAGGACATGTACCTGGAGATGTGAAGGCCACTAGTGGTGATATTTTAGTAGCATTTCCTGGATCTTCCCGTATTACTAGTATGGGAACATTGTCGGTCACATATGTGGTGAACAATGATTTTGTTCCCATAAAGATAGAGAAGGTTCCAAGTACTTTAAAATTATTATTATATATAGTCAAATTGTAATTTACTTATTGATCACTCTTTTTGGACTAATGATCCCATGATTTTTTGCAGGAAATGATGTTTTTTATAAAAAAATCTAAATTATATTACATTAGAGATATTCGGGCCCACCATACGTACACAGTGGAATGCCCAAAATCAACAATTAAAATATGAACTCATAAACTGTTTAGTTTTTTTTTTTGGAAATGACACATTCAAAAAAACCAAGGCCCTTAAAAAATATTACACATATCTAAAGTATGTGAGGGACCAATATAGGTCACATTTAGAGAAGAATAGAAAGTATGAGCATCCTCTCATGATTCCAAAGAGGGAGTGGAAGGACTTGGTGTTGGATGGAAAGGAGAAGTCTGAAAAGAGAAAAGGACGTACACCACCAGACCAAGGTATGTGATATTATCAACAATGTAATTATGTATTGATTATTCTTTATTTTACATAATCTAATGTATTTAAAACTTTTCATAGGTTGTCGACACGTCAAAGGAAACAAAGGCAAGATTACAAAAACACAGGAAACACAAACTTGGCTCTGGTGGTTATATGAAAGCTGTCTCACAAATTGTAAGTATTAATAAATGAAATATTGCATCAAAATAATATATTAAATATAATTTTTGTTTTACCACACAATAGAAGAAAAATTCATGATATTATGCAAACATGCAGGGCTCTCAATTCAATAATATGTCCACACAAGATGACATGAAGATTTCCTTCTAGCAAGGCTATGGAGCCGTCGTTGAATGCATAAGATTCTTTAGTGGGAAAACACAAGCTTACAGTGCATATGATACGCAGGTAAATAACCTAAATGAAGATAATTTAAAATTAGATACTTGTGCAATAATCTATTCGATATTATTTTCCACCATAAAGTGACTATATTTTTTTTACATAAGAAAGCAATAATAACAATCCACATGACATTGGAATGTATCTTGCTGAGGGTGGAGTACAACCTGCACATGAAGGTGATGGTGAGGATCTCAGTAATAGAGCTATTCAAAAAACAATTATGTAACTATTAATATAATTAAACATCTTTAATTGCAATTTGTGTAGTAATTAATGTAACCTTTTCTATTTTTACTTTAGAGTATGTAGAGCATGATGAACAGGTTGAGCATGACTAGGATAGACAAGTACATTGAGAATGTGATGTTCCCCCATCAGGTAAAGAAGACCATTTTTATTATTTAAAAAAATATTAATTTCAATTAGTGTATTGATTACTGTAACCTTTCATATTTTAGCTCCAGAGGATTTAGAGGGTGTTCGGCATATTGAGGATGATGCTATATAAAATGATCAGGAAGTTGATGTGTCCCTATTAGGTATAGAGAACCCCTATAATGTTCTTTTAATTAATGAAATACTTGTAACAATATTAATAAAAACTTATCAATTTAACCCATTGATTTGTTATTGCAATGGACCCCCCTTTGCATATGCATCCACATCATGTCATTGGGCATACATTAAGATCGGGAGAAGAGGGCACAAGAATTTAAGAGGGTAAAAATGATGAAGAAAATTATGCTCCACTTCGTCAATACTTAAATTCAAAAAGAAGACAAAAAAAGAAATGATTGTAATCATATTATGTGTTAATGAATGAATTTTATGTGTTAATAAATGTTTTGTGTTAGTGAATGTTAATGAATTTTATGCATTAATGAATGTTCTATGATAATGAATGAATGTTATATTTTATTAATGGATGAAAGGATGAATGAATTTTATATGTTAACGGGGAATTTAGAGTGATGTTAGGGGGGTTGGGGCCAAATGAGCTTCCACCTTCACGTGGTTGGCCATGTTAAGTAGAGAATATTAAACTATTCTTGAAACAAAGAGAAGATCAATAATGTGTATTGAATCTTAATTGTAGGGTCCAATAGATCCAACACGAACAACAACACCACACGTTACTTATTGGAGACCATCATAGGTAAGGTCCTTGATTAAGATTTCTGATTTTTGTTTTAGTTTTTTTTTACTTATCATCTTGTTTTTTATCAAGCTTAGTGTTGACCACAATCACCACAACTACCATAACCTTTATGCAACCCCCCATGTACTTCTTAACAACTCATACTAACCTTTTCACAATCAATGCATGGACTGACCATCTTCCAACTACACACCATCTCCCCTATATTTCCCTTAACAACATCTCTCATTAACCAAGAACCCTGGGTATCTTGACATTCTTTAGGTATGATTCATTATCTATACCAAACCCATAGGATATATGTTATCTCCAGGATAAGACTAACCCTATTATGACATCAAAACAATTTTCTTGATGTTCAACCATTACAATTCCAAGTGTATTACCAATCTTTCAAACATAAAGTAACTCTTATTGTTATTTGGCCCTATTTCTACCCATAACAGTAAAGATAATAGGACTATATCTATATTTTCTGATCCTAGTGCCAACTCTTCTACGGTATTTTAGACACAAAGTTACTTACCTATCAATCACTTCAAAAAATGAACTCAAATCAAATTTAGTGACGAGAGAGAACTCATTTAACAAACCCTCCTAACTTCTCACAAGATTCAAAAATCTACAAAGGAACCCAACCATTTAAGGTACAAAATTGTGATCAGTCACTACATTGCCATGGACATCAACATTTGTCATGTTGTCTGATCAATGTTGGAGACAAGACATATTACTCCAAAACTTCATTAGGAAAGAATAACTTTGATTCATTAACATGTGATACTTATTTGAATATGGATAGACTTGTGACATATTTTACAGCATGGAACACAACTTCAACACCTTCATAGAAGGTCAATTTCACCTTTTTTTGTAACAACACTCACCTTTCAACTTACTCTATGAGGCATAAATGCAATTGAACTCATAGATTCATCATACAAATTCAACTTATTAGAGGCAAACAATCTCCTTTTACTAACACAGACACTTTCACCAAATTTTCATTAGGACCCTCAACCCATTTAGGATCCAAATCACTATCTCAAAAAACTAATGTATCATAAGAATCACATACATCACTGCTTTCAAGGAATTAAATTGATATTTCATATTACTATTCATACCTTAAGCATTCAATCAATGTTGATTACATCTTTCAAATTTAGTGCTCTTAAGGAATTCACTCAAACCTTTAGTTGATATCTTAGGGCCTAATGGACCTTGTTGTTGCAATCTACACATCATGCCAACCATATTTTTAACAAATATTCACAAATACATTACCTTTTGCATTGCAAGGATACTTCATTGGTCCTTTATCCCATATCTATCAAAATATCCTTATTTTTTGTCCATATTATACTGTCTTCCATCAACCATTAGTTACTCCATTTGGGTCATTTCATCTCAACTCCTCAATTACCCTGATCTATTATCTTGCACAAAAATATTAGTAACTCCACTCATTAGAACGATATCAACCAATCCCAAATCATAATTACTTAGCAATGATACATTCTCCTTATATCTTAGGGTCATAACAACTCCTATTGACAACAAACTGTCATTGTCTACCATCAAAGCCTTAGTAACTGATATGATCACAGTCTCATAAGCCTCTTCAACCAAACACTTTGGAGGTCCATGCCTTATAATTAGAGAGGTATTGATGCAATAAATATCAACCAACTCTATGTCATAACAAAAATTCCATTTTCATACACTTTAGACAGTTTGTTTGGCAATCTTGCAACTCTGATTGTCACAGTTTATTAGATAATCAACTCTTCAAAAAAACCCTTGGTGATTTGATTGAATGGAAAGTGTTCAAGGAAATTTCTTTTACATAATTAATGATCACCCTTTTCCAAAGATCAAAACAAATAAATAAGATCTTCCCTAAAACTGTGACTATCTTTACATTGGCAGTTTTAACTGTACTCATCAAATCGGACCTCCAAAATTTGTGAATCCACTCTCTCCATAAATTTTGCAAGGGGTGAACATGTTTTCTTAACCTTATTTAATAATTCCATACCCTTTACAATCCTTTAAAACAACAATAATAATTCTATGATGGTGATGGAATGCGGTGACAATGTATAGCAATTTTCTTCTCATGGCATTCCATCGTCATCATGGCATTCCATCATTCAAATAGTTCACTACCTTGTCTATGTTATTTCTTGATATCATTTGTATGATGTAATTCCATGATGATGATTTATTTTCATGGTGGTGATGTAATGTGTTGACAGTCCATAGCAACTTATGACATGTTTTCTATACCTTATGATCTTGTGGTATACCTTAAAATGTATTGTGTATGACTTTGCATATAGATAGAGGAGACCTCATAACCTAAAAATACTAAAACAAATAAGAATCCAATGTTATCATGACTATCCACTTGCTTAGTTAAATCTCATCATCACTACAATAGTGACTATGACAAACATGTATTTATTTGTATGTACCTTTTTTTCTAAATAGTAAATAAGTTACTTTTACCTACCCCTAATTGGGTATTACATGTGATGAAATGATTGATATTTTATAGTCCTCAAGAATAATCTTTACCATTCATTTTAGTATTTTTATAAACTATTATGACTAATGGTTTTAATGTTGGATAGGGGTTCCTCTGTCATAGGTTTGGCATATAAAGAAGTGTCAAATGACTTGAAAGAAGTATTTTTTCCAATTTTAAAGGTAATGGGAGTAAGTATATCATTGGTTGATAAATTTGAATAGTTGATGAACATATAATAAATCTTGGAATTCAATCTTGTTAGATGCTTTTGTATAGGATCTAATTCTACACACTCAAATGAGGGCTAGTAGCACCAATTTGCAATGAAAGAAATCAATCAAACTACTAAGAACGAACCTATGAACAATAAAATAACAAGCATCATAGAGGAAAACAAATAAATGCAAACCACAATGCTTGAAGCTTCTATTGCTTCTCTCTACTCCTTCTGAAATATTGTATGGATGGTGCTCAATATTGGTATTGACACCATTTGTGACTTGGGAGTGTTGAGAAAATGAGATCAATATGATAATGATTTCGCTTGATGCTTCGTACAAGAATCCTACAGAGTAAATGTGCACAATGGTTCAAAATCCAAACATCATTCAAATGGTTGAGAAGGGTTGATTATATAGAAATAGAAATTATTTGGATGGATGGGATCAATCCCTGAAACTTGAGAATGGATGGCTGAGATCAAAAGGAATTGAAGAAGTAATCAATAATCTCCTCCTCTCAACTGAACAGAAGAGGGAATGGTTTAGTCAACTGAAGAATTGATTGTGAGTTACCTTTTTGAACTGAAGAGAAGATGGAGCAATTTATGTAATCACAAAAATGTGAACATGAGTTCCCCTTTTTTAATTGGAGAGAAGATTTACTGGTTATTTATTTGATTTTAGAAATGAAAATACTCATAAATGAGATATTTGAATTCTATTTTTGATTTAAAATAGAATTCGGAGTGAAATGAAATTAATTTAATTAGAAGAATAATTAATAAGTTTAAATATTTGGATTTAAACTTTAGGAAAATGAATTTAATTAATTAATAAAGATTAATTAATTAAGGTTTATTAATTAAATAAAATTAATTATTTACTTAATTTTAGATAAATGACTAAATGATTAGATGATTGGATTTAGAAGAAATAGATTATTAACTAATGATTAAAGAAACCATTAATTAACAAGTTTAAATAATTAAATTTAAACTTTTAGGAAATTGAACTTAATTAACTAATAAAGATTAGTTAATTAAGGTTTATTAATAAAATAAAATTAATTATTTAATTAATTTTGGAGAAATGATTAAATAATTATATGATCATATTTAGAAGAAATAAATGATTAACTAATGATTAAAAAACCATTAATTAATAGAGGAAAAATAGTAATTAAATGTAAGGTCGCAAGTCTATCCATTTTAGGGTGTCTATAGCTTCAAACCTATCAAATAATGAATTAGGTTTAGGCTGCCATGGAAAGAATGAGAGGCCAATATAGTCCTGATCTTCAAAATTGAGCGGTATACCCAAACAGTGCAAAGAACATCCTTTTGTACCCCCAATTTTGCAGGAGATTATTTATATCATTTAGGTTATACCACTCAATTATGAGTTCTCAAGGATTTTGAATTATGTAAGGAATGTGCACGTTGGTGAAGTATCAAACCATGTGTTAGATCCTTTTGTACTAAATTATGTAAGGTGTAAACACACACACACACACACACACACACACACACATATATATATATTGTTAGAATACTTCAAGGATAACTGAGAGGGGGGGGTGAATCAGTTTTCAGCAACTTTAAATCTTTAGCTTATACTTATTAATCCAGATTGATACAAAGTAAATGCACATTCAGATAACACATTACACAACACATCAATTTGGTTACGGGGAAACCAAATGGTAAAAACCCCGGTGGGAATTAGTACCCACAAAGAACTATAAAGTTTATAGTGATCCCTGTTAAAAGATCTTCCAACCCTGTTAGGAGTTGTTCATTACAATGTAGTAGTATAGTGACCTGGTTAAGGGTCTGACCCTGTTAGGAGTCTTTTACAATAACCGTGTTAGGGGTGGTGGACTCACTGTCCAAGTGGTGAAGGCTACAACCTTCTAGTTATTTGATACACATTGTATCAACAAGGTGAACTGTTGTTTGTGACACTGCTTGTCTGATCAGTTCCTTTTGTGCACCGATGCTTTAACCTCTTGTAAATCTCTATAAAAATCTTATCTATATTTTGAAAGCTTCAACTTCAATATCTATATTATCAACATATGATAAATATAGCTCTGCTGCTTTAACACTCTGCTCTTCTTTTCTTATCTCTGTCTTTCGCAACTCTTCTTATCACAAATGACCTTCTAT
>MU224910.1:2261224-2271509 GCA_018584345.1 Thuja plicata | reverse complement strand
CTTCAATATCTATATTATCAACATATGATAAATATAGCTCTGCTGCTTTAACACTCTGCTCTTCTTTTCTTATCTCTGTCTTTCGCAACTCTTCTTATCACAAATGACCTTCTATAAGTACATACACAAAGTATGAGATCATGGGACATGTAGGAAAACTCTTCTTAACATCCTTGTTGGCCCTACTAAGCGCGCAAGAATAATTACAATCGTGCAAGTATAAACTGAATAGACATGTCACTTCACTAAGTCGGCTTCACCAATTTAACCATAACTTTGCAATCTTCTTGAAATATGTTTGGCGCCTTTAGATTAATATCAATAACTCATAACTCATCATGAATATACACATGCATATCCTGAAGATAGGCACAACTCAATAAACACGTTACATACATCGGCCTTAAACCGTTATTCTTCCAGAACTGTAACCGTCAATAACAGAATTACATATCTTTATTGAAACTTCATATCTGGGTCTGCATGTATGAACATGGCATAAAAAACATGTCAAAAACATGTATCTATCCATGCAATTCTTCATGTCATCATATGGATAAGTACATATAGAAGTACTGTTGTGTATTATATGTTGTCATCAATGACAAACATACAATCAATCAACTGTTCAAAATCAAATCTCCAACATATATATATATATATTAAACAGTGATAGGTCATCATAATTCTGACGAATGTCCCCCACACTCTCCATAAAAAAATTTGTATTGCGAAGAAAGTGTTCATTGCATGTACACCATTCTCATCAAAGTTAAATCTTGACATCGAGATTTTGACAAATATTGTTATCGGAGTTACCGAGGATGCTGACAAGAATTTTGTACCCACTATGAAAAATTTTGTCGCAAATAAAGCATTTTCATCGCAAGGGAAATGAAACTAATCGTCGGTGTTCTGACATTGCACCTATCAAAATTTTGATGAAAAAATGGGTAGTTGTGGGCTTCATATTTTGAAAAAAAAAATTAGAACTCTGATGATAAAATTCTCAGTGAAGTATCCGACAAAAATCCAATAACGACAAGCTTGTTGGATTTTCATCAAAGCTTCAAGATGTGGATGTCAAAATTTTGATGAGTTACCTTCAAAAAATGTGTCGAAATGTGTTAGTGTCACTCAAGGATGGGGTCTCTATGACTTCTAGTAAAAATCCTCTTTAATTAATTCTCATTGTAGGAAACCTCTTGGAATGCAACATATAATTCCTTAAGGTGTTGGAATGGACATGTTTCCCCTTTGTATTTGTCAAATTTAGGAATATCAAATTTTGGGGGAAATGGTCACATGTTGATTGACTTTTCAAAAGGGTAGGGACATATTTCATCAAAAGAGAACTCCTTCTTCCCCCCATTTTGCATGCTATGTTCAGGGATTTTGAGCTCATTGACTTGTTGAGCTAGAACAAGAGCATTGTCATGTGTAAGTTGTGGTCCAAAAGATTGTCCTCCTCTAAATTATGATGATGTAAAGGTAAATGTTGCACGTCTTGATGTGGGAGGAGGGGTGTATTTATATTCTTGAGATGTTTGTTGAGTAGACACCATCATAGTGGATGTGGGGATTGTGAAGAGTGGTAATGAATGTTGATGTATAGATTGCGGGAATGATGTTTGTGGAAATGAAGTTTGGCCAATGTTCAAGACACTAACACCCATGCGGGAAGATGTGTTCACTGTGGTATGAGTACTAGCATGGGAGGTAAAATTAGGAATGACACTAAGGATTTTTTGAAGAGTCTTAGGTGTCACTTGAAATAATTGCATGGTTTCTTGAGTTGCTACCGATGTGGAAGGTCCAATAGAAGTAGCCTTTCCTTTTTCATGGGATGATGTTGTGTTGTTTTGGTCTTCAGGATGAAAATAATTTATGACATTGCTATAGAACAAGTTATCATCAAAATTAGTGGGCACCTTGACTCCATCTATGACAAGGTTCATGAAGATTTCAGTTTTGTTTAACCTAATAGCCTTCTCAACCATTTCCAAATTGTAAGGGTTCTTGAGAAACTCATTGAATTGAGAGGGCCTATCAGTTTGATTCACCTATCCTTTCTCTTTGAGGTCATTGGTGATATACATGGATTGCATTTTGGTGCTCATAAAGAACATGTGTGTCATGATATTATTGTCATCATTATTTGTGTTTTCTTGAGCGTGTCTCATGTTTTTGTCTTGTGATTGAGTTAGAACAACTATACAATGATGACCTTCAAAAACATGAAGGATGAAAGATGAAGTTTAGATATAATGAAATATTTGATGAAGTGATGAAGGATAGAGTTAGAGATAGGAGAAAATGTTTGGACTTATTTTGGTTGTGAGGGAAGGGCCTCAAAGATGTTGGATTTTGATGTTTGGATTGTGAGGGTAGGGAATTAAATTGATTTTATTTGGATGATGAAGGTTTTGGATAACTTTCATGAAATAAGATCATGTTAGGAACAATGATTTTGGATATTGGATGGTATATATCTTCCACTTGGAGATAGATTAATTATCCCAATCGAAAAAGGATGTTCAAAAATTGAATTAACCACTCAAGACAGACAATGTTCTCAAGTAAATTTAATTCAAATAGGATTTAATAAGGGTGGGGATCTTGATAAAACTCTGATAAATATTTCAACCTAAATATTGATGGTATCTTGATGAAGGTATGAAGAATTTGATGTGATTTATTAGGTTGCTCTTGACTTGATTTGGATGTGGTTCAATCAAGACAACAAGATTTAAGTCCAAATGGATGATGATGCTCCTAATTCAAAAGTGAATTTTTTTTGGAGATGTATGTGTTGGTTACCAAATAAATAGACTGGAAATCCTATGAGCTTGCCTACTCAATTATGGGATTTTCCAACTGACTTGGACAACAAATGGGAGTGATCAATTATGATCCTCCTCCCCAACACTTTAGGCTTTGTATAACCAAGGTGGGTGGGCCTATACCTTAACCTAATCTCTATGTTCAAGGATTTTTATAGTAGATAGAAATGTATATGAAACTTGAGTGATCTCTCAAGGGAAAATGAATGCTTGAGATAGATCGAATTGCGAATATAACAACTGCTAAATATTTGAATAATATTTTTTAAATAATTCTTTATAATAATGTGTTTCTTGTAAATGAATGAATGTTTAAATGAATTCTTGGTTAAGCAAGTAAATTATAAAATATAAATATAATTATTTATGGGAACTACCCTAAAGATACTTGATTAAATCACATTAAATTAGTATTGGACCAGTGTCTTATCCTATGTAGAGTATTATAAATTCAATTTAAAATGATCCTAAATATAACCTTGTGAGAAGATTTTAACAACTTACTTCTCAATTAATACCATCACCACAAAGGCATCTATATGAATAATAATTTAAATTTTTTTTTATAGTTAGTCTTACGGATTTTAACTTCTTTATGAAAGACCAATAAGACAGAGTGAATCCTTGACAACCAATCTTCAAACTGATGATCAAATGAAACTAATTCAAATTATTATGTCATAAGATAGAACATTGAAGAAACTAAATGAAATATATTATCAAAGAGAATTTATAAAGTTAAATGAAGACAAATAGCATCAGAAACAAAAGGAAAATTAAAATTATATTGAAATAAGTATGATTAAATCCAACTAAATACAAATTGTGTAATTGTTCTTCTCCAGTCATGCATCTTCAAGAGACAAGACCAAAATGCATTGTAATAAGATTATATTTGTGATTCTATTTTTCATCCCTCTTGACATCACAATGACCCCCTATATATAAACAAGGATTCAGTTTGGGTGAAAAGGCATACCATTTTACAAAGACTTGTAACTTCTTAACTAACAACTAAATAAATTGTCATAAAAGACTAGTTGCATAAAAACTCCTTGAGACAATTATTTTGAAACATTTAGACACGAGGAACAATCCTTCAAAAAATCACCATATCTCTCAATATTCTTCAGGGGTATATGAATCTATATCAAGATTGATATCCCTCACTGTGATCTCTAGCACGATGAATCATTCTATCTGTGGTATTTGCATCCTTTTGTTCTATGACTCCTTCCATACTCTTTGCTACTAACAAGATCCTACATAGATAAAAACAAATTAATCATATTAATTTATGAAAATAAAAAATTACATGTTATTAGGAACTGTTCAGAGAATGATCTATAGCCTTCTTTGTAAATCATTAGCCACATAGAAATTATTTGACTTCCCACCGATTCCACTCTTCGGAGTTTCAGAAATCACACTTTCTGTCTACATTTTTTGAAGTTTTAGGATTTGCACTTCCTCCCTGAATTTTCTAATGGATACACAATCATTTCAAAAATTGTACTTCCTTCCTGGATTTTTTGATAGATACATAGAGTTTCGGAAATCGCACTTCCTCCCTATATTTTCTGATGGATACACTGTCATTTTGGAAATTTCACTGCATTCCTACATTTTCTGATGGATACACTATTCACAAAGTTTGATTCTTTGGAATTTCAGAAATCACACTTCTTTCTTGCATTTTTTGATGATTATTTAGACTTTCAATAATTCCCTTACTCTACTTATAATCTCGATGATTATCACTCTAAAAATAAATAATTAAACTCTTTTCGCTAAAATTCATGCCAGTGTACTCATTAGGAATCACAGGAGCTCAATACATATCCTGATAGCTTTATCTTGTACTATCGGCACATGTCTTTTCGATCTTCCTTCAAATAAATTATGTATTCTTTCAAATTTTAGGACAAAAACATATGGATTAGCCATAGAAAAAATAGAAAATGATATCATAAGAATATGCAAATTGGTATGAAGGTATATGAATATACACAAAATGTAGTATGTTGTTAGTCAATAGGCCACATAGTTTAAAATGACAAAAGTCAAGAGTCATATTTTTTATGTCAAGTGTGAATTGTATTTTTAAAATTGAACCTTAAACCTTGAATTCCTTAGTTCAAAGTTCAATTTTGGTTCTTTCGGTTCTTAGGTCAGTAGCGTCTTTTTGTCTTTATAATTCATATGGTGTTGGGCATATCATTTTTGGTTTCTTGAATATTGAACTTTGAACCTTGTTTGTTTAGAGTTCGAAGTTCAAAGTTCAAATTTCTTTCGGTTATGTGTTGTTAAACTATTTGTGTCTTCATCCTTGTCCAATGTAATATGCGCTTGTCATTTTGAATTATGAACTTGAACTCTGAGTTTTTCATTCAAACTTAAAGAGGCTTTGTCCACTACATCCCTAGTGGGTCTCAGTTGTAAATGGTCATAGTTGATGCATGGAATTATGAAACTTGAATTTTGAACCTCATTACTCATGGTTCAAAGTTCAAGGTTTGAAGAATGTATTAATTTTTTAATCCACGCAACGTGTGCTAGATCTTTCTGCCAATCATGCGAATGATTGAAAAGAAAGTTAATTAATGCTAAACTATTGAGGTGGCTAATTAATTGGAGGAGGGATATGTGTGAATGGTCACATGCATTAAAAATAGGGAAAATGAAATGATTGAATTACAACATGTCCTCATTAATTAGGAAAATCAGATGAAACAAGTTTGTCCTAAATCTTTCTTTCTCTGTTATTTGGAAAAATATTTTGGGTAACCATTGTTGGAGACAAAGGAATCCGAGGTAAATTTCTTTACACAATGTTGGTAGTGAAAAGATGGTGATTTTTCAAAACATTCCCCTAGTATTTTCTTGTTTATGATTATCTATTCTGAAAAGAAGTTTGAATTTCCGCTGCATTTATGTTTCATTTTTCTTTTAAGAAGCTCCTACTATGTCAACCTCTAAAGTAAAATTTTCAAATGAGAGTAAGTCTTGTCCCATATCTAGCTACCTTCCTGAAATGAAGAATACAAATTTAGTGTATGAAGACATAATAGAAGTTGTGGGAAGGTATAAGAAGGTATAACCTAGCTCAATGGCTACGAAGATTGTCTAAAGTGGGTTATTGGAAGCGGAAGGTTTTCTTGAGGTGACTCCATGTCCAAAGTTAGTAATGGAGTGCATAAATAGATACGATGGGGTTTACAAATGTGTTTGCACCCCTTCTGGTGAAGTTCTAGTGCGGATTAATAGATAGATGGTAATAGCTTCCTTAATAATTACTCCTGCAGAGACATATGGAGACTAGACTACCCTTCGAGCCTACATAGACTTCGACCAAAATTGAAAATATTATAGTAGTATCATTGCCAAAAATTGGTTGTTGAAACCTAAGAAAGGAAGTTCATGTCTTCCAAGGCCATTGAAAAAGGATTATTTAATCCCAAAGGTGTGAGATATGGTTATAATGTTGAACAAAATAAGGGTAAACTCACAAGATAACTTATGGGAAGACTTGATGTATATTTTTATCTAGGCTATTATAGATGATGAGAAATATGTAGATAGGGCTGAGATCATAGCAGAGCAACTCCATAATAATTTATCTCAGCTAGGAGAGATAGGTACATTTTACATGTCTTCTTACCTCTTATATGTATTAGCAATTTGCAGAGATTGGGATGGTTTACCTCAGGAATCATGGAAGGAAGACATGAAGATATTAGAGTATCATTCCCTGCTCCAGAGAAGAAGAAATCCTGAGAATTTATGTAGGGTGCAGGATGTATTCCTTGCAAAGATATTTTTTGAGATAAGAGGAAATATTAATTACAGAATGTCTGAAAAAATCCATGGAGATGATTAAAATTTATGGGAGCTTTTATATTCAATTTTTTACTTTCAGTTATCTCAAAATTGGAGGTTTTAGTGGAGAACCCCTTAAAATGCCAAGGTATTGTCTCAATAAATTTGTTTTGTTAGAAGTCTGCAAGCAATTACTTCAAGTTGAAAAGAATTATAAATTGAAAAGAGGTGTAGGGTGCTTGTTTACCATTGAATTAGAACATTACCATTTCAAGCTAACATAGAACATATCTACCTTAGAGGTAAAGTTGAGAAGGGTGAACCTAAAAACATATCAAAGCCAAAGTTATTTTGACAGCAAGCAATTTGTGGCAAACCATTTCAAGATAGACGCTACATTTCTTCATTAGCCAGAGCTTGAAGACTACTAGGCAGATTGTGAGAATGATATTGAAGTAATAAGGAGAATTCATTCTAGATTTACCTTGAAGAAAGTGGGAATCCTTAAAGTACCAATTGATATTAAGTAATTGAACTAGATGATGATGAAGATGTTCTAGATCCAGAACATGAGGAATTAATAGAAGACACACCTGTCATAGAAATAGACTAGAGAAAGAGAGAGAAGAAGAGGATATAAGGTTAATATCCTGGAGCATCTTAAAAAAGAATAGAACATTGGCTATAGATTAAGAAAAATAATAAGTGGAGTGGAACTAAACCCAAGCTCAGGCAAAGTCCAAGAGCCCCTAGGAAAAAACATCCATCCTTAAATAATGACCATATTGAACCCTTTTCTAATGCAAATGAACACTAAAATACAATAGAATTTCATCTAGAGGAATATGATTCAATCCCAAATAAGCCTTCCACAAGGACCACCCATTCGAGGAGGAAGAGAAAAGGCATATCCATCGAGACCCCTCCCATTTTTGTAGATTTGGATGCAAGTGAAACTGAAAAGGAGCATACTAAAGAGCCAAACATGGATGCAACACAAACAAGTCCAAGTGTTGATGATCAACGGGGTGAAGGAACGATGACAAAAAAATATTTAGTGGTGTTGAATAGCCCTTCTGATACTCAGACTCCACCAATAAAAGGTAATGCAAAAACTCAAAATTGGATGGAACTATCTATAAGTTAGAATCAAAGCATCATTCCAGTTTGAACACCAGTTGGAGACTTAGTAAGTAAATACCTCAGGAAAGAACCAAAGTTAAATAAGCCTAAAGTGGAGGAATTACTTGAAGTGGATGAGAGTACTGGTCATTGGGTAGAAAATATTTTCAAGCCTACCACAGATAAGCCTGTTGAAGATGTAACTAAGCAGGACTTCAAGATTGAGAGTGTTGATCTGGGACATGCAACTCGAGTGGCATATATGAAAGTTTTTAACTCAAGTAATAAGAAGATTAATCACAAGATATGGAAAGATGTTGAAGATAAAAATAAATTGAAGCAAGCTCTTTGCAAGTTAGCTGAGTACATCTAGAATATTCAAATCCCAACACCAGAGCCTCTGTCTTTTATACCCCGGAGTATTGATATCAAGTCCCCTGAGAACCAAAAATTCTTGGATCAAATTCATAGAGATAGGGTCATTTAAAAAGAGTTCTCTAAGTGGATATAAAATGTCACAAAAGAGATGATGAACTATATTTATGCACTTGATAGTTCCTATTAGAGGACTCTGAAAATCACTAAGGAGATAGAGGCTAATATTAGCATCTGGGAAAAAGAGAAGGAGAAGTGGGAGATTGAAGTTTCTAACCTTGAAGAGGTCTTCTCTTATGGTGTAGACAAATTCCTAATAGAAAATCCACTTCAAGTAGTAGATGAGAACTCACTATTTGTATCAAAGGTAAATATTGAAGGGAGAAATGCAATCCTAGAATAGGGAGTTATTAAATCTGTTGATTTTCTAAAAGAACTTAACTGCATTAATGAGATTATTAAGAGAAATGTGGAATGCCTGAATAAGATGATTGGTAATGAATCAAATATAGATACAGATATCGTGCACCTACTTTCAAATTTTAAATATAAAAAAAAAGTTTGGGAAGAAACCAAATAAATTAAGATGAAGGATTTCTCAGCAATCACCGGACTGGATGCAATGAGAATCTTGAGTGATGAAAATTTGTGATTTCGCAAACAAAATTTGGAGCAGGTGCAGATTTATAAGGAGATATGGGAGAAAAGGATTGGATCTATCACCATGCCAAATCAACAGGTACTGGTGGATTTTTTGGTTACATTCAAGGAGTGCAGTATAATGCACATAGCAATCAAAGCTCATGAGGAACATATGGGTCATGATGAAAAAATAGCCAATTAGCTTTGCTTAGGAGTTATTATATTGCTTTAGCATAGTTTTATATTTTAGGTAGTTTTCAAACTAAAAGAAAAATCAGTTTTGATAATAGCATGGCTCTATGTGGATTTATATTTTAATTTCATCGGCTCAATGTGGGTCGATTCTCTGTTTATTGAAAAACATTTCTATACTGTTAGTTGTTTTGTGCAACTCTCTTCTATATACTATTGAAACTTGTTTGGTATATAATTACAATACAAGTCAATTTATATATTGGATTATGGTTCCCCATTGATCATTTGGTTATATGGAATGATTTTTTATTTCAGTTGGGATTGAATTCCATACAACTTTAATTTGTGCATATGCCTGTGAGTTTTTGCAAGTTATTCTTCATATGATATGTTGTGATTGTGATTTGGCCTTTTGGAAAATATTTTTGTCAAGATTGAGTCAATTGGCTCTTATTGATTGAGTTCATTTAAACACTGGAACATTCTATTTATAATTTTATGATGGAATGTTAAATGCCTTTGGTACTTTTAGGTGAAAAGTATAACTTGAAAATATTCTTTAGTAATAAAGGAGTTAAAGATAATTTTTTATTTTGGCTAGCTACACCTTAGACATAGAGAGTATAGTCGTGAGTGGATAACTCAACTAGTAGTGGAAATTTTCCTTCATTTTTCTTGGGTTAAGAGTCATCCATTTTTTGTTCATTTTTATAAGAAGGAAAATCTGTTTACTAATAGTTTTTTGGCAACTCCATTGGGGAGTCTTATACCAAGCTTATCAGTATGCAATATTTTTCTATAATTGAATAGTCATGGTGTTTCCTGTAAGGCCCACCCCATTTCCACCTTTCCCTCGACACTTTGATGTTGAAGGATTAAGGGGTGTTGTAGTATGTTACCCTGCGGATCATAGTTCCAACTAGATTATTAAGGGTCCATTGAGTACTTTTGTCGAAAGGATTAGATTCGAGAAGTCGAGATGTAAATGCCATATTAGTTATGTGTTAAGTCTTAAGTTATCTTAGATTAAATTAATAGTTGATGTGATGATTCTAGTAACTCCTACAAGGAAGATGAGTAATGTTTTAATGTTATATTATATGGTTATACCATAGTGAGGTTTTGGTGATATTATCAGAACCTTGAACAAGGATTTGTTAGCTCCTAGACTAATAGGATTATTCTGCATTTTGTTTTCCTAGATTAGAAAATTTAATCATACTTGTGATAAGAATTTTATAGGACCTGACTGTTATGGTTACCCCTTATCGATGTTGAACCATCAACCT
>MU224910.1:2241772-2257214 GCA_018584345.1 Thuja plicata | reverse complement strand
TGTTTAATTAATATATATCATATTTATCAATTAATGCCATAATTATTATTGAATCATGAACCAGATAATATTTAACATAAACTAATGTTACCTTGGAAAGTATTAATTGGTTAAAAGAACATTGATTAAATGGGTATGTCGTAATTATAAATTGAACTAGCATTTATTCATTTGAAAATGAATATTGATGTAAAAGTTAAATTAAATCTTATATTCATTATGGGCTACACAATTTTAGAATCAAATTGGTTCGATTTGTACCCCTTTGGGATATGGTTAACCTATAATTAGAATTGACGAAAACTATAACATTCAATTTCTCCTTGATAACCTTTAAGCCTTTTAGATTGATGATCAACGACCTTCTTCGATTATATCGACATCACCTAGCATCTTATGTTATCAACTTTATTGGGGTTGATCGCCAGAGTCTTTTGTGACCACGTCATTGAACCCTCTTTCTCGCAACTTCAACGTGGAACTTTTCACTTTAAAAAAAAAAAATTGTTGGTTGTGTTTTGACCCGAACTTTTGGGCATGACATTTCCTGTTGTCACGATACCTGGTCAAGAATAAATTCCCCAAGTTTTGCAACCTGATTAACACTTCTTAGATACTCAAGAAGATATTATTGCAAACCTTAATGCTATGGCCTACAAATCAACAAGTAACCAATAGTACCAATAATTTTGGGTAGTAATAGAAGAAGAAGAGATTGGTGAATGGTTGAGAGGACTCCCCATAGCCCAAGAAGTTACAGTAGTAGATAGGGCATCCAAAATACCATGATGTTGACACATTGGATTCATGACCCTATACCAAAATTTAGAGGAGGGAGGGAATTTTTGATACCTTCTACAAAGAATTACAGAATCTTCACTTCCCTACTACTAACACCCAAAATAAGAAATCAAAAATTAGACCCCCTTCTCCACGTAGAGCCTCTCTAAGAACCTCTTCTTATTCCCATTCTTGGAAGAATCTAACCCTATCTAGAATTCAAACTCCTCCTCTTGTAACAATCTTCCCAACATCAGTTATGGCACAATTGTGGGGTGCCATAGTCGGCCCTCTCGCCGTTGCCACCCATCATGCTCTCCCAAAGGGAAGTAAGGATGTTCTTCCTAAGTTTTTAGGAGATGGTAAAATTTTAGTAGAAGAAAACTTTAATTCTTTCAATGCAGCCACATGAATATTAGTTGTGCAACATGAAGATGTAGCAGTCAGATTCTTTGCACAAACCTTGACTGAAGGGGTGAACTGGCTCATAATAGGTACTAGTAATCATGCCAAAGCCTCTCCTAGGAATATTATATTCAAACTAAAGATTACTTTTCCCACCATGAGGTGCATTTAAATTTTCAACCCAAGGATGTATACTTGAAATGGGATAGCATGATATGTGCACTAAGTTTCTCAGAGATTCATACTACCTATGTTGCAGGAAGTAAAAATGCATGAAAGAAACTTATGCTATTGATACAAGAAAGAAACACTCTTGACTACTTAATGGGATTAATACTAAAAAGTGCAAACTTAACTTAAATCTATTCTATCAACCCATATCATTCACCATAACTATCTGTGCAAGTGCTACAGGAACATGCATGAATCCAATGCTACAGGAATGAAACAACAAACTCTTATTCAAAATGCTAAAAATGATGAAAGTAAATCTACTCTACTCTAATCTAATCCACCTCCCCAATTAGGCCCCCTTGGTTGGATTCTACTAACTACTAACACAGAAGATAAACCAAAATCACTTCATTAATTTTTAGAAACTGATTACATAGGAACAATACACAGAACTGGAAAAGAAACTTGTTGTGCAAGATGCAACAACATATTTTCCAAAAACTCCAAACTTACAAACTAACAATCAAATCCCTATAAATAGAGGATTGACACTTATTCAAAACAAAAAGATAAGTTCTGACTTAAATCTTTCCATAGAAGAAAAAGGGTGCCATGATGATTTCCTCACCACAGCTGGTCTTCAACATTTCTTCTTCAATGTTGTCGACCACTCTCAAGCTGCTCCTTCTTCCTGGCAGGTTAGTTAATCATCTGGAAATGTATACAAGTAAACTTAGTCAAACTAATCTAAATATTAGAACACACATTCTCATAGCTATATGAAGTACTGTAATATATATATATATATATATATATATATATATATATATATATATAAACATGACATAACTAACTACCCATAGGTTTGACGGTTCTAACTATACTTTAACACAAGTTCAAAAATTTATAGGTCCACAATTATCTTGGTAATGTTTAAAACAAAGTATCAAGATTAAGATAAAATAGAGATAATAAATTGTCTCATCATCTGCCCCCTGGCAAGTATAATGCTTGTCCTCAAGCATTGCATCTCCTTGAAATTCCTCAGAATTCTCCGGCTTTTATCTTTCCTCTTCTCTGGCTCTTGAAATTTTAATAGAAACCTCTTGTCCTTGTCCAAACATTCATCATATGGTCCTCCTACAATCGGTCAATCCTTGCAGCATTGGTGACATAAAGGGGCCATAGGAGCATAGGTGGCTGCATGGTAAGTGGACACCAAAACTCTTGTCTAATCTACCTACCTATCTAGATATATTTTGGTGCTTTGTGAATAGTTCTCTTGAGGTTGATAGGGTTGTGTGGCTTTGATTTCTTAAATACTTATGTAAGTCTACTCCACCTACTTCTAGCACTAGCCAAGGCTCTTTGAAAAACAAAGAAAGACATTCCTCCATACTCTGCATAGACCTCTATTTTGATATCAAATATTTTCTTCTTTGTTTCCACTTTTATTCTTCCTTAGGTTAGGCTAAACCAATCCCTGATGAGCACATCAGGTCTGCTACTTTCTGCCCTTAATGGCAAGGGCTTTGACTTCTCCTGATCTCTATAATTTTCTAGCTATCTATCATAGTTTTCTTCATTATTCATCTAGAATATTAATGCCCTCAGGTGTATATCCCCTATGTAGAGTAAAGGGTTCCATTAAGTTTCAGCGGGGATAGTGAAGTTATGTAAGTACAGCTCACAAAGTAGGTTATTTTTCCATGAAGGAAGGGTTTGATATAGGCCATAAAATTCCTAGGCCATTTTAAACTCAGAGTCTATGTCTTTTAAGGTCATCATTAGTTGGAACAAATGGAATTGTTCTTTCAAACAGATAGCATAAACCCTAGGAGGTGGCCTACAAGTGATTATTTGATTTGCCAACTTTAGGGCATGATCCATCCTTTTCTTTTGTCTTGCCAATTGTTCTTTTAGGTCTTTTATCTCCTCACTTTGGTTTGTTATTACCTTCTGCATTTTTTTCTTCTCTTCTTTCCATAAGGTTGTTGTAAAAACATATTTATTGTATAAACCAAAGAGAAGTGATTGCAAAGTGGGTGGACCACATTCTTTTACCTGATTTTTTTTCCTCCTCTGTTCTTTCCATGCTTTCTCTAAGTAGTTGGTAAACCAGGTTCTTTTATAAGGGACTAGGGCACTCTTCGAGTAGGCTGACTGATGAGGTATTGGAACTTATTTCTCATTTCTCTCTGAGATATTCTAATGGATCTCTTGGGGGTTATTTTGATATACATTGGGTTCATCATCACATTCCTCTATTGGATTTTGAGAAATTTTTTGGCATTTCAAACTGATTTAGGGAATCGTCTAGAACAATTTGCACATGGGGTTCTCTATCAAATTGTTTGGGAGAAATAGATTGGGTTTCTGAGGATAATTTATGAATTTTTCCTCTCATTCTTGGGCTTCTTCACACAGGATTTTCCTCAACCTCCATAGCCTTTTTCTTGATAACTTTCTTCGGTCTCTCTATTGCAGGAGTAGCTACTGTAGGAACCAATTTTCTTTTCTTCCCTTTCTAGGCTGTGGAGTTTTGCAGTTCTGCTGCAAGAATAGATGTTCCTTCTCCTACTTTTCATTTTACTTTATTTTTGGTAGGCGTAGGTACATTACTCACATGAGTTGGTGAAGGCATATTTTCTTGAAGATTTTTGGTTTCTATTTCTTGGGTGTCCTATTAAATAGCTGATTCAATGGGTGTTGCATCATTATTGGTAGGTTTCTCAATAGGGTCAACCTGAGGTTGCAGGGTTTTATGCTGGAAAAATTATGACCATGCTAAAGGAGAGACTTCCCTAAGGGATTTCTTAACTAGAAATTTGATTAGGGCATGGTAGGTGATAGAATTTACTTTCCCCTTTTGGGTTTCCTCGGCACTGATACTTAGCATGTTATACAATAAATAAGTAACATTCACTAGACGATTATACCTTACGTAGCTAAGTAACTTAAAATGATGTGCATGAAAATTTGAAAACATTCCTTCACAAGTCAAATACCTAATAATGTTTGTTGGAAATTCATTAAATGGTGGAGGAAGAGACATTTGTTTTCACCCTTTCTTGTTAATCTCTAGAGGAGGGTCACTTGGTAGGGTAAACTGGGCCTGAGCTGACCTGGTGTCATGCACATTGGGGTAGTATTCCCCAACTACTATTAAATTGGTTACCTCTACTATTCATTCATTTTTTGCGACAACCTTTAATCCACATATGGTTTCTTTCCCTTCTTCAAATGTATTTGTAAATTCAAATGTTACTTCTTCATCAAACTCTATTAATTTCAATAAATATCCCAACCAACCACATGCATTAAACCTCCTTACTGCTTCAACATCTATAAGTAAAATACCATGAACCCTGGCTCATGTCACTACAGTTTCCCTCTCATTTGTTCCAAATTTTTACCTCCAAGTTTCCGTTGTAGCCTAAGCTTGTCAATTTTCAACTTTTCTGCTCTGCAATTGAGAATTACCTTATTCCTTCTTGAATTTTAGACTGCTTCTGTTAAAAATATGAACCTTCTTTTACAATCTTCTATTGTTCTTGACATAAACAATGATAATGGTGCCTTAACCAAAGAAATTACAACTCTAACTGTGAGTTTCCATATAGTTTAATTATAGCCTTTTTAGGTCACATCAAGTCTGAAAATCAAGGATAATTTGGGAATAACAGTACAACACTTGTGCAATATAGCAACATGATTTTAATAAGACAAAGAAAAAGTATAGATTTGAGGTGACATGAAATATTTACAAGTAATTAGAAATGGCATTTAGAACTTAATACACTTCCCTTCCCCCTACAAAATAATGAAAAGTGTCCACACTTGTCATACTTCACACGAGGTACAAGATTAGCTTAATGTCGCAATCATAGATTTATTGTAGTACTAGATATAATAACCTAAATCTATGTGCTAAAAGTGGAAAAAAATTGAAAATTTTATACCTATCATTCAATCATCACACGCACCAGAAAAAGGTGGTGAGAGTGGAATGATGCTGGCGATTGCATGCGTCAGTTGACTTGGCTCTTATTTGAAACATACAAATGGAAAGCGGTGATGATGTGGAAGATGGGTGGGTGGAAGGTAAAGAAATTAAATGAGTTGAAAAGAAGAATTTAGAAAGTGAATGGAGAATTGGAATTCATGTGAACATGAAGTTTTTATTATGGACATGCTCAGAGGAATGCTATTGTAGAGCTTCAGGAAGAAGGTGTGCACCCTCTGTTGCAGGAAGTGTTACCTATTGTTCGTTTGGAACTGGTTGTTTGAATTGTTGCAGGAAGTCTTCTTTGGTTTGGGGCTGGTGATAAAGATGTATCCAATGTCCATTGACTAATAACTTGAAGTGCATAGGGTCAATAGTTGTCAACTAGACTTCTCCATTGGTAAAGACATGGCTTATTTCATATGGACCCAGCCATCTTATTTGCAGCTTGCCTAGTATTTTTTTGAATCTGGAATCATACAGTAATGCCTAATCACCAAATTGAAATTTATTTCTCTTAATATGGGAGTTGCACCACTTCTCCTTTTGTTTCTATACTATCTCAGTGCGCTCTAATGTAGATTTTCACATTTCATCTAAGGAATTGAGATGCAGCAGTCGCTCTTTCTGTGTTGCAGGAAGGTCAATGTTTAACTGGAGCGTTGTGCACAATGTTTTGTGCTCAAATTCAATTGATAGCATTTCTACTTTCCTATATAATAACTCAAATGGAGTGAACCCTGTGGTGGTCTTTGAGGTTGTTCTGTATACCCAAACGGCTTCTAAGAGTCTGCTACTCCAATCTCGACAGTGCAGAAGAACTATTTTTGTTAAAATGGCTTCAATCTCTTGGTTTGTAACTTTTTCCTGACCATTGGCTTGAGGATGGTAGGGACTGGACTTCTGATGTCTGATGTTGTATTCCTTCATGATTTTTGTTGTCAGATTGAATATGAATTGTGCTCCTTGATCAATTACAAGTTCTCTTGGCACTCCATATCCGGTGAAGATCTCCTCATACAAAAATTCTGCTACTTTGTGATCCTTACATGCTTCATGGCCTTTACTTCAACCCATTTGGTCAGATAATCAATGCACACCAAAATGTAGGATTTCTCATTAGATGGAGGATCTATTACACCCATGAAATCCATGCCCCATTTGTCAAATGGTGTTACCACCACTTGTGGATTCAAAGGCATTTCATCTGATTTTGTTGGACGGCCCATCCTCTGACATTTATAACATTTCCTTGTGTAATTTGCTACATCCTTGTGAAGTGTGGGCCAATAGTAACCTGTGGTTAATATCTTCAGGGATTTCCTCTTAGCTGCAAAGTGTCCTCCACCTGGCTCATTACAACAAGCATGTAGGATGTCATATGTCTCATCTTCTCACACACACCTCCTCATGACTTGGTCTAGGCCAGTATAAAATAGTGTGTTGTCAATCCAAGAGAATTGGGAGCTTTTCTCTACAAGCATTCTCTTGTCCTTAAGAGAGAAATGTGTGGGAATTTTGTTAGCTCCAAGGTAATTAGCTATATCAGCATACCATGGACTCTTGATAGCAATATGAAACAAGTGCTCATCAGTGAATGTGTCATCTATCATAGTAGTATCTCTGTCAATATGTTGGATTCTAGATAGATAATTAGCTACTACATTTTCCTTCCCTAGCTTTTCAATGATGGTTATGTCAAATTCATACAAAAGATGAAGCCATCTTGCTAACTTGCCTAAGATGGCAGGTTTTTTCATGAGATACTTGATTGTTGCATGGTCAATATGAACAAAGATGGGATAACCTATTACATAATGGCAGAATTTATTTAGAGCATAAACTACTACCAGTAATTCATTTTCAGTTATTGCATAATTTAACTCTAGTCCATGTAAGCTCTTACTGATATAGTAAATTGCATTTTAAAGGTTACTAGAATTTTTTCCTAAAATAACACCTATTGCATAGTCAGAAGCATATATATGTATGTGGAATGGTAAAGACCAATCAGGGCCCCTAAGTACATGTGTAGTTGTCAAAAGTGACTTGAGCTGTAGGAAGGATTCATCACAGTCTTTTGTCCATGCAAACTCGGCCTCTTTTGTAAGCAAGGTGTACAAAAAACTAGCTATTTGACTAAAATTTTGAATGAAATGCCTATAATAGCCAACATTTCCTAAGAAAGATCTAACATCTTTTTCCTTGGTAGGTGTAGGCAATATGAGAATTACCTCTATTTTTACAGGGTCTACCTAGATTCCATCTTCCGAGATGAAATGTCCCAGCACTACTCCTTCATGCATCATCATGAAACATTTCTCACTATTGAGAGACAGGTTGTGTTCTTGACATCTGATCAACACTTTTTATAAGTTCTTCGAGGCTTCCTCAAAGGTGACACCAAATGTAATGAAGTCATTTATGTATATTTCCATGCAATCACGTGATATGTTAGCAAAAGTGTTGATTACAGCTATCTGGAAAGTATATGGTGCATTACATAAGCCAAAAGGTAACACATAATAAGAATATGTCCCCCAAGGTCATGTGAATGTGGTCTTCTCCTGATCCTCCGAGCAATGTTGATCTGGTTGTAACCATTGTATCCGTCCAAAAAGGAGAAGTACTTCTTACCAGCCAAAGTGTCTATAACTTGATCAATAAATGGCAAGGGAAAATGGAATTTCTTTGTGGAATTGTTCAATTCCATATAATATACACATATCCTCCATTTACCCCCCTTTTTAGGCACTATGACCAAAGGTGATACCCATTTTCTATCAGAGACTGGATATATGAAACCACCATCCAACAACTTTTGCAATTCAATTTTGACTATTTCTCTCAAGGCTGGGTTAATTTTTCTCTGAGGTTGGCAGAGTGGTAGACTGCCTTCATTGATGTAGATTCTATGTATTTGTAGCTTTGGGTTAAAACCTTCCATGTCTCCATAATCCCAGGCAGAGGATTTTTCATTCTTATATAGGAGTTTGGTTAACAATGCTAATTGTTGTGGTGGTAGTTTACTGTTAACATGGATATTGTGACTAGGTGAAGTTCCACAGTGGTTGTTATCTCTATCATTGACACTTCATATATTGGGCTTGTAGCTACTTCATAGGGTAGTAATTGATTGATTATATCAGGACTTGCTAGAAAGGCATAGTCCTCGTAAGTACACAACTGTAGAATAGAGATTTTAGAAACATATTTTGCTATGACACACTCATTGGTAAGAATAATTTGTATCACATCATCTTCTTCTTACATTTTTAGAAAGGATTGTTTATGTAACATCATGAGCTAAGCAGAAAAAATTATCTCTTCTTCCTAATCTCCCAAATCTGGCCAAATAGGATCACTCAAATCTGGTTGGGGTTGGGCAGGAGGGTATAGTGCTAGCTTCTTTATTGCTTGGCCATTTAAAATTTCCATGTTTCTTGATCTGCAACTAATATTGGCATCAGTGGTGGCTAACTAGGGTCTTCCAGGGATAACTGGATAGCTAGCAAAGTTTACTTTAGGTGATAATTTGAGAAAGTATGCAAGGTATTCCCATGAATCCAAGGTGACTACAATATCCTATGTGATACCATCTGGGGTGATAGTGGAACTATCTGCAATTTGTAACACTGTTGGAGTGTTTCTCAAGCCCTCTATACTCAACCTATGTAGTGTTTCCTTAGTCATGATATTTATAGTAGCTTCCAAAACAACTAAAGCATTTTTCACAGACTAGCCATTAATTATCAAATCAACAACTGGGCTTCTAGGGTTAGAATAATTTGGTATAACTATCTTTCCCAACATGATATCTGCAAGCTAACCTATAACATGGACTATTTAAGGATCCTTTTTCTTTTGTCTAGGCTTTTTAAGGTATGCTTCCTTAATAGTTTTTGATAAAGAGGAACATCTTTGATAGCTTGGAATAGAGGAATCAGGATATGCATGTTTTTCAACTGCTCAAGGATATCAAATGGTGTTTCTTCTTGGGATATAGGTTTCTCCATACTAAGCTTGTGTGGAAAGGGAGGATTAACTGAGGTGTGAACATCATTTTTTCTGGATATATCAGTTGGTTGGACAATATTTTGTAGTGTACCTTCTGGAAGTGGTGTTGATGCTGTAGGAATGTCTACAACTTTTATTATAATAGGATGTTCAGGTGCAGGTAGAGTGGTACCAGATCTCAAATGGATATTAGATATCTCTAGTGCATAAGCAGGTATTTTTGAGTATCAGTAGTATAAATTGGTTGTTGTTATTTCTTGTTGTTAGGATTAGGCTGTGGTTGAGTAGGTAATTGGGTTGGATTTGGATTAGGACCTATGGCTACAGGAGGCGGTATTATTGTAGTTTGAGGTACTGGAGGTGGTAATTATGGATAACCAGGATTTTGTTTAGGCCACTATGGAGGCCCTCTCCATTGGTTATTTTTTTCCAATTCCCCTGTGGTGGTTGCCACTAATTTTGAGGCTGAGGCCACTAATTTTTTTGTTGGTTAGGCCACTGGTTATTCTGTTGGTTAGGCCACTGGTTATTTTGTTGGTTAGGCCACTGGTTATTACAAATAGGCTGGGAGTACTGAGAAGGATTCTGATTATTTTGGTTTTCCATTGACTATTATAAGGATTGGAAAATTGAAAAGGATCTTAAGGCATACCTTGTCTTAAAGCCCATGGCCGATGTTCAGAAACAAAAAATCACTTTCTCATTGTCTCCTTCTATCTTCATGTACTCAGTAGGCAAGTGTTGATTCTCCAAGTTCGCCACCAGCTTGCATCCATAGTATTTCTTTTGTTTGCGGTAGTGAGGAAAATACTCAGCTAATTTAGATTTAGCATCGGCATGCTTCTTCTTGGTAGTCATGGTATCTAGATGTGTAGCAACATCATTAATGATGTCTTTATTGAAATCTGATAGCAGATTAGATATCTCCAGCTTGGAAATGCCTGAGTTGATCCCCTTAGTGACTGTAGACTAAAATCCTCTACCCTTCTTTATAGTTGATCGTGAATAGTTGAGGCATATTTTCTTAAGGTCATCCCAGGAAGATTGAGATATGTCCTCTCCAGCCATGAGTTCCAGTGCTTCCGAGCAGCTATCATTTACTCCCCTTAAGAAAATTAGTTTCTGTGAATCCTCCTCCACCATGTGTTGGGGATTCTTCTGCATGTTTTACAAGAAACATGAAACATATTCCTCTAGATTTTCATCCTCCTTTTGTGACATTCAAGAAATTTCATCTCCTCTTGGGTCACCCCCTTGCAATACCCTTTGTATTTCTACAAAAACAAAGTCTGTATATCATCCCAGCTAATTGTTGCATTAGCTCCTAAGCCCATAAACCATCATAGGGCAGACTCCTTCAATGTTGTTGGAAACAAATTAAGCTTGTGACCATCATTGTTATAGTCAAAGCTACGACAAAGGATATCAAACTCAAAAAAAAAGGTGTCAGGATCTTTGGTTACCAGGCCATAGAAATTTGGAAGTGCAGTAGTGGGTATATTTTTGAGATTAGCATTATTGATAAGGCTTGGAAGAGGGAATGGAAAGGTAGGTTGTGCCATTAGTGGAGGTATTTGGAAATTTAGTTATTGCTGGAAAGGAACATTAGCTACAATATTATGAACGACAGGTGCACTTGGGGCAAAATTATCAAGAAAGCTAGTTAAAATGTCGGCAAAAGGTAAAATGCCAACTATATCAAAAGGCTTTGCTTCAAAAGAAGATGTTGCAGGAAATTTAGGACTTGCATCAACAAAAGGTAACTCAACTTCTCCAATGTCTTTGTTCATATTTGTGGACTCTCTTAGAATAAATCTTCCATATTCATCTCATCTTCTTCCTCTTTGGCGCATACAAGTAAATTCTTCACACTTGTGAAGCAAGTTCAGGACTGAAAACTACTATCTAAAAAGTAGGAAACTATCCAAAAATGAAAAATAACTCAATAAGATTCTCATCTTGACACCCTCCCCGGTAGTGGCGCCAAAAATGAATGGCCTCACAATAGGTACTAGTAATCATGCCAAAGCCTCTCCTAGGAATAGTATATTTAAACTAAGGATTACTTTTCCCAACATGAGGTGCATTTAAATTGTCCACCCAGGGATATATACTTGAAATGGGATAGCATGATATGTGCACTAAGTTTCTCAAAGAGTCATACTGCATATGCTGCAGGAAGCAAAAATGTATGAAAGGAACCTATGCTATTGTTGCAAGAAAGAAACACTCTTGAATACTTAATGGGATTAATACTAAAAACTGTAAAAATTAACTTAAATCTATTCTACCAACCCATATCATTCACCATAACTATATGTGCAAGTGCTACAGAAACATACATGAATCCAATGTTGCAGGAATGAAACACTAAACTCCTATTCAAAATGTTATAAATGCTGAAAGTAAATCTACTCTACTCTAATCTAATCCACCTCCCAGGTGGGCCCTCTTGGTTGGCTTCTTCTAACTACTAACACAAAAGATAAACCAAAATCACTTCATTATATTTTAGAAACTGATTACATAAGAACAATACACAGAACTAGAAAAGAAACTTGTTGTGCAAGATGCAACAATATATTTTCCAAAAACTTTGAAGTTAAAAACTAACAATAAAATCCCTATAAATATAGGATTGACACTTATTCAAAATAAAAAGATAAGTTCTACTTAAATCTTGCCATAGAAGAAAAAGAGAATGTAACATCCCACAACATATGCAATAAAGTCTCGATGACTGATTCAACAGGATAATGAGTGCTGAGGAAATGTAGTAGAGCTATACTCCTATATTCTTTGGGATGGTGGCTCCTCCAATGTAGTTGTTGTGTATTTTGGTGCCATGATGATTTCATTATCGTAGGTGGTCTTCAACATTTCTTCTTCAATGTTTTTGACCACTCTCAAGCTACTCCTTCCTAGCAGGTTAGTTAATCATGTGGAAATGTATACAAGTAAACTTAGTCAAAGTGATCCAAATATTGGAGCACACATTCTGATAGTTATATGAAGTACTGCAATATATATAGTATTATAAAAACATGACATAACTAACTACCCATAGGTTTGATAGTTCTAACTATACTTTAACACAAGTTCAAATAACTATAGGTCCATAATTAACTTGGTAATGTTTAAAATAAAGTATCAAGATTAAGATAAAATAGAGACAATAAATTGTCTCATCAAGGGGCGAAAGAATGGATTATTCATCTACCCGTTGGGTCAATAAAAAATTGGCAGAATAGGAAAGACACTTTTGAAAATCATTTCAAGTGTGTGGATGATGAGCATTCCCTACTTTCACAACTGACCCAAATGAAGAAAGAAATACAGGAGTCTATGCGAGACTATATAGAAAAATATAATAAGACTATCCAAAAGATTCCTATAGCTAATTAGCACCCAAATCCTCAAAATCAAAAAGGTTTCTTTGTGAACTTGATGCCTCCAGATATCAATTTTCACTTACAGAGAAGTAATATAGCTAATTTAAATTTAGCACAAACTCTTGCCATAGAATTGGAAGATGACCTGATTACAGCTGAGAAATGGCAGAAGGATGTATAAACTTCTCAAGCTCAGGCTTCAACCTCATCACCATATCTAGTTGTGCAAAGATTGGTGAATGATATGATTTAGTTAAAGAGGCAATTACCCAAATCGGCAGCTCCATACCAAGACATTCCTCGCAAATATCCTACTTAAGGAGGAGGAACCTTTGGGAGATAATCCAACATGCCCCCTGGCCAACAGAGACTCTTGATTGAAGGACCTCTAGGAAATAGAGGAAATATGTACATTTTACACTTAACTAATGATCATGATGGTGCACCTTGTCCTTAAATGGTATGATATAGGCCGATGGAAGAAAATAAAGAAACCATAGTAGAAGTGTCTGCTGAAGAGGAAAATTTGGGAGGACCTGGCAACTCTAAAAGTTACTACCTGGAATACGAGTCAGATTCTGAATGTGATGGTGACATTTTCTACTCTTAAGGATCCTTTCTGCTCCGTGCTCACAAGAAACCAATGAGGGGGGAAAGCTTCTATTTAATCACCATCAATTCCTTTCATGAGAGAAAAAGAACCAACAGATCAGGATAGTGGAAACTGAAAGACTTGGGACCCTATTAGACTAGAAGTAAGGGTATTAAAGAGATCAGATTCAAAACCTATCTTTGACATTGTTGAATTTTGCAAATCCTCTAAGATTCAAATCTCCTCTACTCATTATTTAAAGCTTAATCCTAGTTATTTGGACAAATTGGTAAAATATGTGAAAGGTTCAACCCCTACAAATTAATCCCAAAAGATGAGCATAGTACCTACTCCCGAGGCTTGTGTCAACCTAGAAGGTGATAAGATGTTGAATGAAGAACCCACTTCCCAATTAGAAACTGATAATGTTCCCCATATTCCTGAAAAACTATATATTTTTTATGTTTCCCTATTCATTCATGGACATAGGTTAAATAATTTCATTATAGATCCAGGAGCCCCAGATAACATAATGCCTTCATCTGTCGTGAAAGCCCTAGATTTTCCATTGACTAAAACATTCATCAAGTGTTATGCCATGGATTCCAAGAAGGTCCCACTAATAGGACAAATGAAAGATGCACAAGTTGCATTAGCAGCCCTTCCTAATAAAATATTGAAGCTCACTATCCTGGTTGTTGACATACCCACAAGATATGGGATTCTTTTGAGTAGGACCTTTTTTAAAGACCTAGGTGGCGAGATTATGTTAGATTGGTCCCAAGCTAAAATTCTTGTGGGTAGTCATAAGTTTTTCCTGTAGCACGAGACAAAATCAAAATATACAATGTTTCCCTTTGAGAACCCCAAATTGCATATTCTATACCATGAAACAAAATTTTCTAATTATGTGATAATGCCTGAAAGAAATAACTCAAAACCATGTATGGAGGAAGAGGGTAATATGTAGACTCTAGAATTTGATGGGAGTTGTTCTTCAACTAGTTTAGGAGTCGGCGTTGTATTGATATCTCCTTTAGGAGAGATATTTCCCTATGCTTACAAGCTCAAGTTTGAAAACACCAAAAACATGGTTGAATATGAGCCATTAATCCTTGGTCTTGAAGAAGCAAAGAGGAAAAAGATCAAATTATTAAAAGAAAAGGGAGATGTCGAGCTGATAGTGAAACAAGTGATGAACTTATTTGGAGTTAAGAATGAAAGATTGAAGCACTATAGAAATAGGGTGTGGGATTAATTAGAATGGGTCGATGCATTTTCAATTGAAGCAATGTCTAGGCAGTTTAACTCTAGAGTTGATGCCTTAGCAGGTTTAGGGGAGCTTTTAATACATCACCCTGACTTCAGAAAAGATAAGTATATCATAAAGCTCATTCATAGACCAAGTGTGCCAGATAAAGTGAATTCATGGCAGGTTTTTAGTGATGACACCCATATAGTAACATTTTTAGAAGGATTTGAAAAGTTCTCTTCTTTATTCTTTGAAGGGTCTGAAGCTGACTGCCATGAATTTTGTATTGATCCTAAAGACAAGGGAGGTACAGAGGCTATTCAACTTAAAGGAAATAGCATCCAAAAAATCATGGTGGCCTTAGAGACACTTTTTGATAGAGGGCATTTTTTTTATCAAACCACAGTGGGGAAGGAAAGCTTATCTAGTGAATGCGAGAAAGTCAATGTTGGTAGTGAAGAGTGTGTGCATAAATGTTGTCACACTTCTATGAATCATTCCATTCAAGGTTTCTCAAGAATGAGGCCTCAAATATCGATCCATAGCTCTCTAGTCATGGATGTGTAAAAATGTAAAATTAAGGCCCTCAGATTGACCTAGTTGTGTCTATTGCAAATACACCATGAACCGAGAGATTTGAATGCATGAAAATGAGATCTAATCTATATGATTGCAATGCATATTAGTCTATGAAAGAAAATATGAATGCAAATCTAATCTATGGAAATAAACATGATTCTAATCTATATGAGGAGCCACGAATGCAAGAAAGAATGAGACAAGAAGAGAGAAGTTGCAATATCCAAGCTCAAATGCTCAAATGC
>MU224910.1:2220626-2236513 GCA_018584345.1 Thuja plicata | reverse complement strand
TCATTTTAAATTACATACACATTTACTAAACATTCTTTCAATTACTTAAAGTATTTCAATTTACAGTTCATGATATATTGATTTTAGTTATATTTATTTCAAGTTCCTTGCCATACTTTGAGAGACGAAAGTTTGAGTTTCATACACAGGTTATCTRCCATAAAAAGCCTATTTAGGTGAAGGTTCACCCGCCTTGGTCCTACAGAGCCAGAAGCGTAGGGGAAGAGGATCATAATTGATCATTCCCATTAGTTGGCCAAAAATAATTGGATTTCCCATCATTGGATTGGCAAGTCCAAAGGAAATTCAATTCAGTGTTTTTGGGCACCAACAGGTCCTATGAAGACCTAGAAGACTTTAGACAAGGGTAGTTCAAGAATTTTGTACCATTGAAACCTGGGCCGAACCCCTTCAGGAAGAAATTGAGAAACTACAACCCAAAAGTAGCAGATGCAATTTTCAGAGAAGTGGATAAGATGTTGAAGGCTCAGATCATCTACTCCATACACCACTCTAATTGGGTAGCCAAAATTGTGCCATTTTGCAAGAAGAACGGGGAAATCAGAATATGTGTTGATTTCAGGAATTCAAACCAGGCAAGCCTAAAAGACAACTTTTCCCTACCAAACATGGACCATATTCTACAAACGGTCATAGGGTCTGAAATTATGTCCATGCTGGATGAATTTTTTGGGATATAATCAGATCAGTGTCCCTCATGAATATCAACACAAAACATCATTCACCACTCCTTAGGGCACTTTTGCCTCTAGTAGGATGCCCTTTTGGCTAATTAATGTCCATGCAACATTTTAATGTGTTATGAACTCTTCTTTTGGGAATTTTATTAATAAGGTGATAGTGATATACCTGGATTATATGATAGTTTTCTCTAGGAGGAGGAAGAAGCACCTGCATAATTTGAGAACAATCCTGGAAAGATGCAGAGGTCATGGAATCTCACTTAACCCAAAAAAGTATGTGTTTTGTGTTACGGAGGGCAAATTTCTCAGACATCTTGTATCAAAAGAAGGGATAAAAATTGATCTAGAAAGGGTTAGAGCCATTCAATAGCATTTCTTTCTATTAAACAAGAATGGGATACGTTCTTTCTTCAGCCAAATCAATTATTTGAGAAGATTTGTTCCTGACTTCTCAGAGATTACCAGGCCTATGGTGAACATGCTCCGTGAAAAAAAAAAATTAAGGGGAAAGAAGAGGCTATGAAATTATTTATTGAAGTGAAGAATGCAATTTCCCAAGCACTGGTTCTAGCTCACTCTGACTTCAAAAAATATTTTATAATTCATTGCAATGCTAGTGAACATACTATGTCTGGGGTGTTATTACATAAAAATGATAAGGATGAAGAGGTTCCAATTTCCTTCATGAATGTGCCCCTGAAGAAGCATGGGTTAAGATATTCTCTTACAGAAAAACAAGTGTTTGCAGTTGTTAAAGCTATAAACTAGTTTTTCTATTACATTTTGCATTCCCATTCTATAGTCTATGTACCCAATATTATGGTCAAGAGCATCCTTACTCAATAAGAGGTAGCAGTAAAAAACAAGGCAACATGGGTGGAAAAGGTTCAAGAATTTGACTTAGAGATCAAGCCTACCAAACTTGTAAGGGGACAGGGCCTATGTAAATTAATAGTTGAAAACAAAGAACCAGAAGAAGCTAAGTTTCAATTGACCTTACTGGTATCACTACAAGATGCTTGGTTTTCAGATATTGCATACTATCTAACATATGGTGAGTGCCCTAAACATTTGGATAGTAGGGAGAAAAGAAACATGAGGCTTAAAGACACAAAATATGTGATAGTAGACGATATACTATATAAAAATGGGCTTGATGGAATGTTCCTTCAGTGAGTCGATGAAAATCAGCAGAAGCATTTTTTGCAATCTTTTCATAATGAATCCTATGGGGGTCATTATTCATCTTCTGTCACAGTGTGCAAAATAATCATAAATTGTTATTATTGGCCAGGTATGTTCAAAGATGCCTATAAATGGGTAGGCCAATGCAAAAAGTGTAAATTATTCACTGGAAAACCCCAATTGTCCGTACTTCCCCTCAGACTAGCCATCATAAAAGAGAATTTTCAATAGTGGGGTTTGTATTTCATAGGTCCTATAAACCCACCATCTAGCGCAGGTCATACCCACGTCCTAATAGCCATGACCTACTTTACAAAGTGGGTAGAGGTAGTCCCTATCAGAAAAACCACTTCTAAAATAGTGTGCACCTTCCTTAAGGAAAATTTGTTGGTTAGATTCAGTGTACCAAAGAAAATTGTAGCCGAAAACACACAAAACTATTCTTCAAGTGAGCTCCAAATTTTATGCTATGACAATGGAATTCAACTCTCTAATTTCTCTGATTACTTTCCATAAGGGAATGGACAAGTTAAGTCCCCTAATAATAATGTCGTGTCCATAATGAATAAATTAGTCAGTGAAAATATGAAGGACTGGCATAAAAGACTTTATGAAGCACTGTGGGAAAATAGAACATCAACTAAGAGGGAAATTGGAATGATGCCTTTTGAACTAGTATATGGGACGGAGGCTCAATTATCCCTACCTTCAGAGTTGGCATCAACTAAGCTACAAAAATTTGTTAAGAATGAATTTTTTCAGAATGCCCTAGAGAAAAGAATCTATTATCTAGCCAAAATCAAAGAAGAAAGAGAAAGCATGGTAGATCACATCACCAGGCACCAAGCTAGAGTGAAAAAAATTTTTATCGAAGAATCGGGCCTAGGAAGTTTATGAAAGAAGATAAGGTGTTGCTCTAGGATAAAAGGAGAGAACCGCATGGAGCCCATGGAAAGTTAGAACCTTTGAGGAAGGGTCCTTTTAAAATTAGTAAGGAGCTCAAACCAAATTCTTTCAAACTAAGGTACACTGATGGAACTGAACTTCCCATGTCTTACAGCAGGAAGGATTTGAAACTTTATCAATTGTAAGTAGTCTCTATTTCTCTCTTGTATATAGTTTTTGTTGTGTTGTAGGTTTAGAAGGGTGTTTGTCGAGTTAGTTGGTTGAGTGCAAAACCAGAGATGTTGAGTCCACACTTAGTCCTTTAAAGTTGTAGTCCCTAGTCAAAGCCACCTGTTTCCGGTCAATAGGCCCCATAGTTTAAAATGACAAAATTTAAGATTCGTATGTTTTATGGCGAGTGTGAATTGTATTTTTAAAATTGAACCTTGAACCTTGAATTCCTTAGTTCAAAGTTCAATTTTGGTTCTTTGGTGAATAGGTTGAAAGCCTCTTTTTGTCTTTATAATGCATACGGTGCCAGGCATTTTTTTTTTTGGTTTCTTAAATCTTGAACCTTGAACCTTGTTTGTTTAGAGTTTGAAGTTCAAAGTTCAAATTGTTTTTGGTTACGTGTGGTTAAATTGTTTATGTCTTCATCCTTGTCCAATGTAATATGTGCTTGTCATTTTGAATTATGAACTTGAACTCTGAGTTTTTGGTTTAAACTTCAAGAGGCTTCATCCACAAAATCCCTAGTGGGTCCCAGTTGCAAATGCTCATAGTTGATTTATGGCATATGAAACTTGAATTTTGAACCTCATTACGCATGATTCAAAGTTCAAGCTTCGAAGAATGCAATAATTTTTGAATCCATGCGACGTGTGTCAGATCTTTTTTCCAATCTTGCAAATGATTGAAAATAATGTTAATTAAGGCTAAACTACTAAGGTGGCAGATTAATCGGAGAAGGGATATGTGTGAATGGTCATTCACATTAAAAATAGGAAAAATGAAATGATTTAATTACAGCAGGTCCTCATTAATTATGAAAAGCAATCGAAACAAGTTTGTCCTAAATATTTTCTTCTTTGCTATTTGGAAACATATGTTTGGTATTCATTGTTGGAGACAAAGGAAGTTGAGGTAAATTTCTCTACACAATGTTGGTAGCGAAAAGATGGTGAGTTTTCAAAAAATTTCCCTAGTATTTTCTTGTTTAGGATTATCTGTTATGAAAAAGAAGTTTGAATTTATCCTGCATTTTTGTTTCATATTTATTTTAAGAAGCTCTCATTATGTCAACCTCTAAGTAAAATTTTCAAAGGAGAGTAAGTCTAGTCCCATATCTAGCTGCCTTCTAGAAATGAAGGATACAAATTTAGTTGATGAAGACATAATAGAAGTTGTGGGAAGGTATAAGAAGGTAGAACCTGGATCAATGGTTGTGAATATTGAAGAAAGTGGGTTATTGGAAGTTGCATTCCTGAGGTCACTCCATGTCTAGAGTTAGTAATGGAGCGCAGAAATAGATATGATAGGGTTTACTGATGTGTCTGCACCCCTTCTACTAAATTCTGGTGAAGTGCTAGTGCAAATTAAGACATATGGTAATGACTTCCTTAAGAATTCTTCCTACAGAGACATATGGAGACTGGACTATCCTTCGATCCCAAGAAGACTTTGACAAAAATAGAAAAGATTATAGTAGTATCATTTCCAGAAATTGGTTGTTGAAACCTAAGAAAGGAAGTTCACATCTTCCGAGGCTACTGAAAAGGGATTATTAGATCCTAGAGGTGAAAAATATGGTTATAATGTTGAATAGAATAAGGGGAAACTCACAAGATAACTTATGGGAAGACTGGATGTATAGTTTTATCCAGGCTATTCTAGACGATGAGAAATATGTGGATTGCATTGAGGTAATAGCAGAGCAACTCCATGATAATTTATCTCATCTAGCAGAGAGGGCTAAATTTTACATGTCTTCTTACCTCTTCTATGTATTATAAATCTGCAGAGATTTGGATGGTTTTCCTCATGAATCATGGAGGGAAGACATGAAGATATTCAAGTATTAGTCCATGCTCTAGAGAACAAGAAATACTGAGAATCTCCAGAGGGTGGAGGATGTATTCCTTGAAAGGTTAGTTTTTGAGCTAAGAGGAAAGATTAACTACATAATGTCTAAAGAAGTCATGGAGCTAATTAAAATTTATGAGAGATTTTATTCAATTTATGACTTTCAGTTATCTCTGAACTAGAGGTTTTAGTGGAGAACCCCTTAAAATGACAAGGTATTGTCTCGATAAAAAAATTTGTTAGAAGTCTACGAGAAATTAATTCAAGTTGAAAAGAAGTATAAATTGAAAAGAGGTGTAGGGTGCTTGTTTCCCGTTGAATTAAGACATTACCATTTCAGGATAACATAGGACATATCTACCTTGGAGGCATAATTGAGAAGGATGAACCTAAAAACACATCAGAGCCGAGGTTATTTTGACAAAAAGTAATTTGTGGCAAACCATTTCAAGATAGATGCTACATTTATTCATCATCCAGAGCTTGAAGAGTACTAGGAAGATTGTGAGAATAATATTGAAGTAATAAGGAGAATGCATTCTAGATTTACCTTGGAGTGGGTGGGAATCCTAAAGTACCAATTGATATTAAAGGAATTAAACTAGATGATGATGAATATGTTCTAGATGCAGAACATGAGGACTTAACAGAAGACACACCTATCATAGAAATAGACTAGAGAAAGAGAGAAAAAGAGGATATAAGGGTAATATCCCAGAGTTTCTTAAAAAGAATAGAACATTGGCTATAGAGTAAGAAAAAATATGAAGCATAGTGGAACTAAACCCAAGCTCAAGCGAAGTCCAAGAGTCCCCAAGATAGATCCTTCATCTGTAAATACTAACCATATTGAACCTTGCCTAATGCAAGTGAACAAGAAAATATAGAAAAATTTCATCTAGAGGAACAAGATTTAATCTCTAATAATCCATCAACAAGGACCACCCATTCAAGGAGAAAGATAAAAGGTGTATCCATCCAGAACCCTCCCATTTTTGTAGATCTGGACGCAAGTGAAACTGAAAAGGAGCATACTAAAGAGCCAAACATGGATGCCAACATAAAAAATTCCAAGTGATGGAGATCAACAGGGTGAAGGAATGATGATAGAATAGTATTTAGTTTTGTTGAATATCCCTTCCGATACTCGGACTCCACCAAGCAAAGTTAATGCAAAAACTCCAAATTGGTTGGAACTGTTTGTAAGTAAGAAGCAAAGCATCGTTCCAGTTTCAACACCTTTTGGAGAATAAGTAAATACCTCAGGAAAGCACCAAAGGGAAAGAATCCTAAAGTGGAGGCATTTCTTGATGTGGATGAGAGTACTGGTCATTGGGTAGAAAATATTTTTAGGCCTACCATAGATAAGGTTGTTGAAGAAGTAACTAAGAAGGACTTAAAGATTAAGAGTGTTTATCTGGGACATGTAACTCGAGCGGAAAATATGAAAGTTTTTAACTCAAGTAATAAGAAGATTAAGCACAGGATATGGAAAGATGTTGAAGATAAAAATAAATTGAAGCAAGCTCTTTGTGAGTTAGCTAAGTACATCCAGAAGATTCAAAGCCCAACACCACGGCCTCTGTCTGCTATACCCCTAAGTATTGATATCAAGTCCCTTGAGAACCATAAATTCTTGGATCAAGTTCATAGAGATAGGGCCATTTCAAAAGTGTTCATTGAGTGGATAGAAAAGGTCACAGAAGAGATGATGAACTATATTTCTGCACTTGATATTTCCCATCAGAGGAATCTGGTAATCACTAAGGATTCAGAGGCTGATACTAGCATCTAAGAAAAAGAGAAGGAGAAGTGGGAGATTGAAGTTTCTAACCTTGAAGAGGTCTTCACTTATGGTGTAGACAAATTTATTATAGAAAATCTACGTCAGGTAGCATATGAGAACTCACTATTTGTATCAAAGGAAAATGTTGAAAGGAGAAATGCAATCCTAGAACAGGGAGTTGTTGAATCTTTTGATCTGCTAAAATATCTTAACTGCATTAATGGGATTATTAAGAGCAATGTGGAATTCCTGAATAAGATGATTGGTAATTAATCAAAGATGGATATAGATATCACTCACCTACTTTCAACTTTTAAAGATAAAACAAAGGTTTGGAAGGAAACAAAAGAAATTAAGTGAAGGATTTCTCATCAATCACTAGACTGGATGCAATGAGAATCTTGAGTGATGAACATTTGGGAATGTGCAAATAGAAATTGGAATAGGTGTAGAAGTATAAGGAAATCTGGGAGAAAAGGATTGGATCTATCACCATGCCAAATCAATAGGTACTGGTTGAGTTTTTGGCTACATTCAGGGATTAGAGTGTCACACACATAGTGATGAAATCTCATGAGGAAGATACGAGACATGATGACCAAACAGTCAATTAGCTTTGCTTAGGAATTATTTTCAGTTTATGTTGCTTTAGCATAGTTTGATACTTTAGGTAGTTTTCAAACTAAAATACAAATTGTTTTTGATAATGGAATGGCCCTACATGGCTTTATATTTTAATTTTACCGACTCAGTGTGGGTTGGTTCTCTGGTTATTGAAAAGCATTTCTATACTGTTAGTTTTTTCTGCAACTCTTTTCTATATACTATTGAAACTTGTTTGGCATATAATTATAATACCAGTCAGTTTATATATTGGATTATGGTTCCCCATTGATTAGTTGGTTATATGGAATAGTTTTTATTTCAATTGGGATTAAATTTCATACAGCTTTAATTTGTGCATATGCCTGTGAGTTTTTGCAATTTATTCTTCATATGATATGTTGTGATTGTGATTCGGCCTTTTGGAAAATATTTTTATCAAGATTGAGTCAATTGGCTCTTATTGATTGAGTTCATTTAAATAGTGGAACATTCTATTTGTAATTTTATGATGGAATGTTAAATGCCTTTGGTACTTTCAGGTGAAAAGTATAACTTAAAAATATTCTTTAGTAATAAAGTAGTTAAAGATAAAAAAATTCTTGAGGCTAGTTGTACCTTAGATGCAAAGAGTATAGTCATGAGTGGCTAACTCAACTGGTAGTGGAAATTTTCCTTCATTTTTCTTGGGTTAAGAGTCATTCATTTTTTGTTCATTTTTATAAGAAGGAAAATTTGTTCACTAACATATTAGAACAATCAAATTGATATAAGAATTCTTAAGTGCAAAGAATTTATGGTCAAAACATACTTACTTGTAGTGATTCTTCACCTGCCAATTGTAAAGCTTATACATACCTGGAAATTGACCACTTGACATATGCACCAGGGCTGGTTTTGGGAATTTGGAAATGGAGGAACATGCTTAATCATAGATGTTGCACGTGATTATATAGAAAAAATTTCTTCTTGGCATGGAACCTAGAGTGGCTCTTTCTAGGGATGTATGCTCCCTATTAGCATAGCGATATTCTAGTTATCTCTAGAGAAGAATACCATTAGATTACTCCCTTCTATAAATCCTTGTCTGAATTCAATTTTGTGACCCTATGGCTCCCAAAGGTGAACATCTTTATTTTCCTCTGTAAAAAACATGATTCTGATCATGTAATAATATGCACCTTTATCAAATATCACCATCATTTGCTTCAATGTTCATATTACTTATCGTATTCCTTTTCACCACCTTATTATAATATTTCTCCCTAACATATACCATTGATGTCACTTGTTTTGGAAATAAGTTATCATTTTTATAGCCTCCCTCACATTTGGATTTAGGACTTTTAACTTTGCAATTATTTTTCCAATGCACCTTATGTTCATTTGAAAACCCTAATATTCCATTACACTCCTTTTCTTTTGAAGAAATTTTGAAATCTCCTTTACTGTCCCATGGAGATTTCACCTAAATATAATTTTCACAAAAATGTTCAAAATCCCCCATGTCACAGAATTGATTACCCGTTTCACCGTGTAACTCAATTTCTGATTGTGCATCATTTATGAGATGAAAGAATTTTGGTAAATCTTCCTTATAACCTTTTCCTTTTGTAATTTTTTGTCTTCCAAATTGGGCTCCACATAACCCCTTTTGCAATACTTTTGATAAATAATCTCCTTTTTCATTTTACTTGTTTTCATCAACTCTAAAGCTTTATTACTTTTATCTTCTTTTAAAAATGAATGCCTTTTAACTTTGAACTTTAAAGTAGGATTTATTCTGTAAATTATTTTCTGGTGAATATGTTTCCTTATTTTATTTTTAATAATCTTCTTATGTTATGGAAACATTTTATTTTCTCCACGTGGAAAATTAGGACATACAAGAATGTTTTGTCAAAATATTTGGTCCTCTTCAATTATTTCATCTTTATTTTCTTCTATAGTTTTGTTATATTGTATTTTTCAAAAATTTAGGTTACTTTCAAATACACCTTCTGTATTTTCTTCAAATAATGAATTCAAAAACATAGGAAATTCATGCATACCTCTATGAAATCATTCCTTGGGTTTCTTAGGTGTTCCATCACATAAGAGACTATCAAGTGTATCACAGTTCATACCTAAGCTGAATAAATTTCCCGGAGAGTAATCATCTACCTTATTAACATGACCAATACCTTCATTAATATTATCTATTGAAATTTCCTCTTTACAAATGTAGTATGCAGTTCTATATCATCTGCACATTCTGTATGGATCACATTTATTTCACAAAATGGATTAAAATATTATTCATGTTCGGAAAACAATTTTTCATATATTTCAGGAACATCCTTATCCGAGAGATTTGAAAAATTTTCAAAACCATTTTCAAGCATATTTATTTCATCATAATCAAATGTTTATCCCTCGTAAGATTCATTTTCCATTTCACCAAATACCTCCTACATATGCATTTATTCATTAATCTCTTTATTTTGGTAGATTGAGAAAAAATGTGGACCACTTTTATGAATATATTTCTAATGTTCTATGTCCAATAAAACTGAAGATTCCTCCTGTACTGAGAATATCCTTTTCCTCATTATTACACTCATTAGTTTTGACATAAGTCTCGACATGTACAAATTCTTCCTCAAACTGATCCAACATTTATTCTTTATTCAAATCTAAAGAATCATTAGGTTTTTGCTTCTTTCTAGAAAAATTCCTCCCTGTATTCATCATCCTTCTAAAATTTTGAAAAAAAAGGTTTCAAACCAGAGTCACCTGAGATTCCCAACTCGCGAATTTAATTTAGGATTTCCTTGCGCGGAGACATGATGTCTAAAGGTATTTTATGATAAATGTTTACCATCCTTATGAACAAATGTGTTGCAGATTCACCTTCATATCTTTCCAAATTAAAAAATGCATCCAAGGGAGACATGTAAGATTCTTCTTCCATAATGTAATCATGATTTTCTTCTTGTGTATATCGGTACTCATCTTCCTCAACTATGCCATGAAATTCATGTAAGAACCATTGTTCAAATTTTGTCCATGATGAGATTATTTGTGTAGGTTCCCTCCATGATGAGATGATTTGTGTAGATAGTGATTCATACACTTCTCTTTCATTATCTTTCAATGTCCTAAAAAATAAATTTATCACATGATCTTCTACACAAATCTCATAATCCTTTATGAATGTATAAAGTGCATCCAAATGATCAAGTTTTGATTCATCATATTCTCCATAAAACTTTGGTACAAGTTGTGAAAGTTTAGGGAATAACTTATTAGGAATACATTGAAATATTATGAGATTTAATGACCTAATGTCATCTAGAGTAAATGGTTTTCTGTGAAATAGTTTTTTATCTTGGTACATTCTGAAATAAAAAATTTATTTCTTTCAAAAAGGAAAATTTTCATCTCTTTTTGGATCTTCTCCTTCAGTAGAGTCACTAACTGAATTTGTTTTTGAATAATATATTCGCCATCTCTTTTCAAGGAAAATATTTTTTTGTTGATTTGGGTTCAGGTCTCCATTCGATTCTATATTTATTCACCAAAGATTCTGGAAATTATATCTATAATTTTCTAGTAGATTCTCTGATCCGTTGTCTGACTCAGATGGGAAAAACTTGAACTCTCAATCCTTAACAAGTTATCACTAGAGATTCTAGGTATTCATCAACAATGTTCTTATGAACAACTCCCCAACATAGTCGCCAATCTATTGGTTGTGTGACTTGGATGGGGAAAACTGAATAATCCCATCTTCACCAAATTAACACCATAGATTCTAGGTAAACTTCAATAATATTTTTATGAACAAATCCCCAGCAAAGTATCCAATCTGTTGGTTCCCAAATCAACATATTATAAATCCTATGAGCTTTCCTACTCAATTATGGGATTTTCCAATTGACTTGGCCAATGAACGGAAGTGATCAATTCTCTTACACTTTAGGCTCTGCAAAACCAAGGCGGATGGGCCTATTCCTTAACCTAATCTCTAGGTTCAAGGATTTTTATAGAAGATAGAAATTTATATGAAGCTAGAGTGATCTCTCAAGATGGAAAGTGAATGCTTGAGGCAGATCAAATTGTGAATATAAAAACCACTAAATATTTTAATAATACTTTGGAAAGAATGTTTTTTAATAATGTGTCACTTGTAGGTGAATGGATGTGTAAATGAATTATTTGTTATGTAAATGAATTGTAAAATATAAATATGATTCTTGATTGGAACTACCTTGAAGATACTTGATTAGATAACCTTAAATTAGTATTAGAACAGTGCCTATATCCTCTATAGAGTATTATCAATTCAATTTAAAATGATCCTATGTATAACCTTGTGAGATGGTTTTAACAACTTACTTCTCAAGTAAGACCATCACCCCAAAGGCATCTATATGCGTAATAATTTAAAAGTGTTTTTACAGTTAGTCTTATGGATTTTAACTTCTTTTACGAAAGACCAATCAGATAGAGTGAAGTCTTGAAAACCAATCTTCAAAGTGATGATCAAACTAAAACTAATTCAAATTATTATGTCATAAGATGGGTATGTGCAGGATCATGGTATACCAAGCTATGGCCTTAAGTGGCAATGAAAAATTAGAAAATCAGGGTTAGTCAACCTGACGTAAAAAGTTGGACATCTTATCAACCTTATGTGAAAAATTTGTAAGAATATAATCTGTAGGAAATTGAATGTAGTTTCTAAACTACTAGCCCTTTTTTGAAAAAAAAAAAATTAATCTAATCGTTGAAAATTTTAGATTTCAATGCAACAATATGAAAATTTTAGGAAAAAGATAAAAAGTACATGTATGTCTGACCACCTTGATCATAATCAAATGATGATATCTTTTCAAAAGATTCTAAATATAAGTAGTAGACTCATGCCCGGATGTGACGCATATTTTTGTGTAATTTTTTCTCAAATAATTAATTAATTATGAATTTTCTACTACGACTTTTTCAGAATAATAAAACTCCCATGTCTGACCAACTTAACTAATTCTAAACTTTTCAAAATTATTTTTTTTATTTAAACTTTCTTATAGTAAGCGAAGCATAGAATGTGACGCATGTTTCAGATTTCAAAAAGATCAAACCGTTTGAAAGTTATAGTTGTTTTTCAATCAGTTTGTCAATCGGGACTTTAGAGGTAACTCAAATAGAAAATAAGTAATAAATAATTATTGAAATTGAAATTTGACAGCAATTATATTGATGGAAACCTAATAATCTCTTTAAGAAACTCTTTTTGTTTCATCAATTTTGGGTGAAAAAAATTCATCAACTACATCGCCGAAGTCTGGAGGTCAGAGGAAATATGATAAACACGTTTTTTGGGTTGACCATCCACGTTTGGCATTGCAAAGCCAAAACCTGAGGCAAATACCAGGATAATTAGACATGAGATAATATTGGATATGAGATATTATCGGATATGAGATACTAAATCAGATATGAGATATTAAATCGGATATGACATAATATCGGATATGAGATATTATCGGATATCAGATATCTCCCTCCAAAATTTTGCTTTCCATTTGAAATTTCAATATTGATTTTAGGTTTTTAGTTTTTTGTAGATTTCATATTTTATGATATTAATATTATACAAATACTAAATGATAATAGCATTAGTATTAAATTATTATTATTTATATTAGTATATTGTATAATAGCAGTATTATACTATATTAATATTAGTATGATATTTAGTAATATCAATATTTATATATTATTATTATTCGTATTCGTATTATATTATATTATATTATATTATATTATATTATATATATTTCTATTATATTATATAAATTAGTATTATATTTATTATTATGTATATTATAATAATAATACCTAGGAGAGAGAGAGAGAGAGAGAGAGAGAGGCCCATTAGGAAGCCTAAGAGTACATCTTAGGGGATGTAAGGTGTCTTAAGGGGTCCTAGGACCCATTAATGGGTCCTACAACCTGTGAACGGGTCCTGCAGCCCCTTATAAAACCTTACGACCCATTAGGAAGCCTAAGAGTACATCTTAGTGGTCATGTCTTAAGGGGTCCTAGGACCCATTAATGGGTCCTACTACCCCTTATGACACCTTAAAAACCATTATAAATCCTAAGAGTACATCTTAAGGGTTGTAATGTGTCTTAAGGGGTCCTAGCATCCATTAATGGCTCCTACGAACCCTTACGATACCTTATGACCCATTAGGAAGTCTAAGAGTACATATTAGGGGTTGTAAGGGGTCTTATGGTGTCCTAAGACACTGTAATATGTCCTATGACCCCTTGAGATCCATTAACATGTACTAGTAACCCTAAGTTGTATTCTTAGGGTTCCTAAAGGGTTGTAAGGTATCTTAAGGGATCCTAGGACCCATTAATGGGTCCTATGACCCCTCCTAACACCTTACAACCCATTCAAAAGCCTACGAGTACTTCTTAGGGGTCATAAGGTGTCTTAAGGGCTCTTAACATCCATTAATTGCTCCAAAGACAGATTAATATGTCTTATGACCCGTTGAGACCCATTAATGTGTACTAGGAAACCTAAGATGTATTCTTAGGGTTCCTAAAGGGTCGTAAGGTGTCTTAAGGGATCCTAGGACCCATTAATGGGTCCTACGACCCCTTATGACACCTTACAACCCATTAGGAAGCCTAAGAGTACATCTTTGGGGCTTTAAGGTGTCTTAAGGGGTTATAGGACCCATTAATGACTCATACGACTCCTTATGAACCCTTACAACCCCTTAGGAAGCCTAAGAGTACATCTTAGGGGTGGTAAGGTGTTTTAATGGATCCTAGGACCCATTAATGGGTCATACAACCCCTTATGAAACCTTACAGCCCATTAGGAATCCTAAGAGTACCTCTTAGGGGTCGTAAGGTGTCTTAGGACTAATTATTGGCTCCTACAACCCCTTATGACACCTTATGACCCATTAAGAAGCCTAAGAGTACATATTAGGTGTCATAAGGTCTCTTAAGGGGTCCTACAACCCATTATGACACCTTATGACCCATTAGAAATCCTAATAGTACAACTTAGGGGTCGTAATGTTTCTTAAGGGGTCCTAGGACCCATTAATGCTCCTACGACCCCTTATGACACCTTACAACCCATTATAAGTCCTAAGAGTACATCATAGGGGTTGTAAGGTGTCTTAAGGGATCCTATAATTTGTTAATGGCTCCTACAAACAATTATGACACCTTACGACCCATTAGGAAGCCTAAGAGTACATCTTAGGGGTTGTAAGGGGTCTTATGGTGTGCTAAGACACAGTAATATGTCTTATGACCCCTTGAGAACCATTAATTTGTACTAGGAACCCTAAAATGTATTTTTAGGGTTCCTAAGGGGTCGTAAGGTTTCTTAATTGGGTCCTATGACCCCTTATGACACCTTACAACTCATTAGAAATCCTAAGAGTACATCTTAGGGGTTGTATGGTGTTTTAAGGGGTCCTAACATCCATTAATGTCTCCTAAGACACAGTAATATATCCTATTACCCCTTGAGACCCATTAATATATACTAGGAACCCTAAGATGTATTTTTAGGGTTCCTAAGGGGTTGTAAGGTGTCTTAAGGTGTCGTAAGACCCATTAATGGATCCTAAAACTGCTTATGATACCTTACGACCCATTACAAAGCCTAAGAGAACATCTTAGGGGTCCTAAGGTGTCTTACGGGGTCGTATGACCCAATAATGACTCCTACAACTCCTTATGAACCCTTACAACCCCTCAGGAAACCTAAGAGTACATATTAGGGCTCCTAAGGTGTCTTAAGGGGTCGAAGGACCACTAATGGATCCTACAACCCCTTATGACACCTTACAACCCATTAGGAAGCCTAAGAGTACAACTTAGGGGTTGTAAGGTGTCATAAGGGGTCTTAGGACCCATTAATGGGTCCTATGACCCCTTATGACACCTCACAACCCATTAGGAAGCCTAAGAGTACATCTTGGGGGTCATAAGGTGTCTTGAGGGGTCCTAGGACCCATTAATGGGTCCTACGACCCCTTATGATACCTTACAACCCATTAGGAAGCCTAAGATCACATCTTAGGGGTTGTAAGGTGTCTTAAGGGGTCTTACAAGCCATTAATAGGTCCTACAACCCCTTATGACACCTTACAACCCATTAGGAATCCTAGCAGTACAACTTAGGGGTCATAAGGGGTCTTATGGTGTCCTATAACCCTTTGAGACCCATTAATGTGTACTTGGAACCCTAAGATGTTTTCTTAGGGTTCCTAAGGGGTCTTAAGGTGTCTTAATGGGTTCTACAACCCCTTATGACACCTTATGACCCATTAGAAAGCCTAAGAGTACATCTTAGGGGTTTTAAGTTGTCTTAATGGGTCCTAGCATCCATTAATAGCTCCTAAGACACAGTAATATGTCCTATGATCCCTTGAGACCCATTAATGTGTACTAAGAACCCTAAGATGTATTCTTAGGATTCCTAAGGGGTCCTAGGACCCATTAATGGTCCTACAACCCCTTATGACACCTTACAACCCATTAGGAAGCCTAAGAGTACATCTTAGGGGTTGTAAGGTGTCTTAAGGGGTCGTAGGACCCATTAATGGGTCCTA
>MU224910.1:2160305-2215867 GCA_018584345.1 Thuja plicata | reverse complement strand
GTTCCCTTAGAGTGCTGATATATTTATTTAAGACTGTTGATTACAAGAGCTGGGAAATACAATGGCACATTCACTTCAAAACTCATCACCAACTAGAAGGATTAAGCACTAACATTGAAAATACATCTAAGTACCTCGATTAGGGAATGAACGAGAACATTATAGGTCAGCTATAACAAAAAAAAGAGTTGCAAGACTGTCACAGCCCTGTAGCATGGAAAATTTGCTTCTTAATTCCTTCAAATCACGCCCAATGTGACCAACATTTTCCAGCCAATTCAAGTCAAATATGGGGAAGTATGCCCTGCAAAAACCAAACAACCGCCAATTCAACCCAGTTGCACTAGATTGTATTTCAAGTCACAGGAATAACAAATAGCGGGTCTTAAACAACAATATTGACTCCTCTCACCTATGCTGACTTTGCATGAAACAACACAAATTTTGATCAACTATGAATTGTAATATGCTGGTATGCCATTTTTTTTTTAATTCTATCTTCGATCCATCACAATTGTGACGTTCACACCCAGAATTACGATGGGGTCATTGTATTGGCGACGCCCACAAACCGTCGTAATTGCTTTGATGTTCATTGTAATGGTGACATTTTCCCCAAAAATTATGATGAGGTCGTTGTATATGCGATGCCCAAAAACCGTCGCAGTTGTTTGTGTTCGTTGCCATTGTGACATTTACCTTCTTGAATTATGACGGGGTCACTGTATTGGCGACGCCCAAATACCGTCGTAGTTCCTTGGGTTGGTGTCGGAATTGCGACGTATACGCATAGAATTACGACGGATTTCCTATATTGCCAACGCCCCAAATGCCGAGGTTGATAGGGCTACATAGCGACGGAATGAAGTCGTAATTGCGATGAAAATGGAAAGACATCATAGCTTGCGACTAAAAAATAGCGACGTTTATTCCTGTCACAATTGAGACACATTGCTGTCGCAAGTGCGACACATAGCCATCACAAATCGACCCCAAATGTATTAGTGACATAATCATAACCTCTTCTCTACATCTAGAAGACTTTGCACAAACAAGCTCACAGCTTCCACACTACCATAAAAGAAAACAACTTTCTTTTATATAGATTTACAATAAGCAAAATAGATCATCCAATTAATACTTCCCCAATGCATAAATAATTACTTAACCCATTACTAAGATACACACGGTACCTATAATAAGTAAAAATCAATTACAATCCATCAAATATAACATAAGATCTGAAATCCATGCTCGTAATCCATAATATATGCTACATCTCTGAAGTCAGCCACAAATAGGTCTCCTCTAGAACACATTCCCTAGTTGACATCACCAAGAGTCCTACGACCTATGAAACATAAACAAAAAATTTTAACATGTCTTCTAACATCCCTTAAGCTCTCATCACCTGAATCCACATCACACATAAGTTCTTCTCAAAACATAGAGACTAGCTCTGTCATAGATCATTGTCACCATCCAGTACCCATTTTTCACTAAAACATTAGTAACTCATCTAATATACAATATTAAACCATGTGACCTTAGACTTAAGATCATAATTCAACCTTGTACACATCACCATATTCACTCACTCTGTAACAACCATACAGTACCCGTACACTTCTGTCAGTCACCCAGAAAAAGTAATAACCAGTCTGATCTCCCTCCATAGAAATATATGTTGACATGAGTGACAAAACATGAATGCAAACAACAACATTAGAAACCAATTCCAACAATCAACCCCTTTGACTTGATGCAAAAAAATGGAAAAATCCATCAACCCAAAAGTACTCTCTCAATATAATTTGTTAGGACTGTAAAAAATTTCATGGTTTTGAGTCATGATCATTCTTCGTAATGTCTGAAATCTGTTCTTAAGCCATAATTTGTCTTGGTTCCAAGACCTAGTTCATTTTTGGTAAAACCCTAAGTCTCCTGCGTTCTTTATAAAATGATGTTACTTTTTTGGGAGCCACTTAAGTTGTTTTTGGCATGTGTCTAAGTCATCATGCGTGGGGCCTACTTTTAAACATTTCATAAGTCCTAGTGGGATATTTTTTAATTTTTCCTAAGTCTAATGTTTCCCAAGGTGGGGTTTTATGCTTTTCATGATGTCAAGAAAGTTTTTTCCATCTAACGGTGGGCGTGATCCCGTGATCGCAAAATGCAAGCCGTTTATCCTTTACAGCATCACAGAATGATAACAAGTGTCAATCTTCAGATTGGCAAGGCCCTCTCTTTCTAAGCTAGTGGCAGGTTATAGTTCCAAAAGATCAGTTTTAATCTAATGGTTGGTGTAATCCCATGATCAAACATTGTAGGCAAGATATCCTTTGTAGAAAGGTACATGTGCGACACATGGAAAGTGGTGGGGCCTGGTCAAAGCTAAAGGGAAGTTAAAGATACATCAGATCATATCTATTCAGATAATTGGTGTGATTCATGGATCATGAGAAGTTACACATTGATTAGCCTTCAAGGGATTGTGCTTTTTTGACAAGTTTCCATCAGAGATCTCACCCAAGTAAGGCTAAAGATTAATGTATAGTTAGATCTAACTCAATCAAGAGGTTGGCATGATGCCTTGATCTAGAGATACAGGTTGTTTATCCTTTGTGGGATCACGCATGAATCACGCATGTCCAAATTAGATCATGGGTCGGGGTTTTCAAAGAGTGATAAAGGTTAGTCAAATCTGATCCAATCCTATGGATGGCATGATGTCACTATCTAGAGTTGCACGATTGATATTCTTTGCGGGATCGAGCTTGAGTGAAACTTGTCTAGGTTGGTTAGTGTAGGTAAAAAAGAGAGATAAATTAATTCTCAAGGCCAATAGGGTAGTTCCACATGGATTTCCAAGGATTCATTGATGGGGCTTAAGTGTTTTATTTTCTCAGGCTCGCGGGTGTTTTAAAATATGATCGACAGTTGTGTTTTAAAGTTGATATAAGGATTTAATGTGAGTCATTGATAGTTTTTTTCACACTAGAGCTTACTGTTACAATAGAAATTTGAATATTTAAATTTTTCTTCAGAGGGTTTTGAAGTGGTGGCTCTGCATGTCATGTTGTACAAGGGTAGATAGACAAATCAGATTTTCTAGATCACATTTATGCAGTTGTGGGATGTCGTGGGATAGAATTTTGTTGACTCATAATGCATTTATGTTTAGAAGTGATAGTTTGGGGTCTCTGATCAGATTCACAAATATTTTATAACCCTAGTTCATCTCCCTGTCATTTGTACCATTATTTTGGGTCTATTCCCATGCCTTGGTGGTTGGGAAAATAGAACATATCTTTTTTTGATCTTTTGAAGAAAGATTAGTAGGTATTTGAAGCAAAAAAGGGCTAGTTTCCCCATATTAACTATTGTAGGGACATCTCTCTTCTTTTGCTGGGCACTGTTCTCCAAAATCTCAAGGTGATTGGCGGCTTCAAATCAAATTGTACACAAGATGGAGTGAATAAAATGTTTCTACTTGATGAGGACAAAGAATTTTGGTGGTTGAAATGAGTAATTTCTTTTAATGTCTTGTAGTAACTTGGTCGTTGGCTCTTGACCTAAATTATCCCAGGCTTTTTTTAATCCTTGTTATATAAAAGGATTCCCAATATCATTTAGAGGGGGCTAGAAATTTGAGAAGACAAAAAAGCATTAATTTGTATACTTGTTTCCAGTTAGGAATATAACAGATGTATATCTAGATTGTGTCAATATAGAATAGAAAGTTTATGTTCTTTTTCATTTATTGTAGTGGTGTATGTTTTGAACCAGATTGATATAGGATCATGATTCTTCATACTTAATACAAATATTCCAGATTCAAGTCTCTCATTTGTGCCTATTTCCTGAGTTGTGATTTTTATGATTCATTGCATAGAGTTTATCTATGTGTATGTTGTTGTTCCTCAGTTTTGATCAAGGATCAAATTAAATATTATTCTAGATAAGAAATAGGTTCATTTTGTTTGTACAAGGATTTTATAAGAAGTGTATGGTCTGGGCTAGTTGTATTTATGGCTTCAAATATTTGACAATAGTTGGTTTCTGTATTCCGCGTCTATGTTAGAGATATTTCCCAATGGATAAAGCACTGATCAGGAATTAGTACCTTCAATAGTGATACATTTTTGATTGAGTTTTCCTATATTCTACAAATCTTAAATCAAAATATCATTTCAAAATCCTTTTGAGTTTTGTAGTTGTGGGTTGTTTGTTCTTCATGGTAATTGAGAGTCAATGAATGAGTAGTTATCATTTATTACTTTCTTATCATTTTATATTGAGCTATATTAGGTGTACCCACCTTGGTCTTGTAGAACCAAAAGTGCAGAGGGTAGTCTTGTCGCTATAGTTGGTCCAATTACCTTACATTTTCTCATATTTGGAACTAACCATTCTTCAAAATCCATCTAAAGGTATATTGGTAGCTTGTAAAGTGTAAAACATTTTAAAACATCAACTCAATCTTCTCAATATCCTCAACACAGCTCTCCCTAAAACAATAAGGATTTTCTCATAGAATCTCTCCCCCTTTGAGAACAATGGCAAAGGGTGCCATAACTCTGCTTCAGAGAATATTCCTTCTGCAAGGTGTAGCTTTTTCAAATCTTCATGCCTCCAAAAACCAGGTGTAAAATCACCCAAATGTGTTATAAAATTTTCATGTGATCACTCCCTCTGAGGAGTGGATCCATACATCAAGTCCAGAAAATGATATAGCTCTAAAAGCCACTTGACTGATGCACTCCTGCATCAATTTAGTTCTCACAATGAGGGGCTCACACCCCAAGCATGACATTGAGATACTCAAAGGCATCCTTTGGAAAATATTTTGTAAATATATTTTTTATTTATTCCTTTGTGCTGATACACTCCAATCTAATCTCCTTCTCTGCTACCTTGTCTCTCAAGAAATGATACTTAATGGAAATATGTTTAATCTTTGAATGAATTACTAGATTCTTTGACATATTCATTGTGCTAGTGTTATCACAATGGATAACCACTGGCTCATCAAAATTTATCCCAATGTTTTTTAGCATTTGTTTCATCCAAACAATTTGCGTGCAATTTATAGCAGCAACAACATACTCAGATTCAGCAGTAGACTGAGCTATACAATCCTACTTTTTACTTAACCAAGAAACCAATATTTTCCCAAGAAAGAATGCACCACCACTTGTACTCTTTATATCATCAATATTTCATGCCCAATCAGCATCAATATAAGCATGTAAATCAAAATCATTGGAATTTTATACCATAATCCATAATCCAGTGTCCCTTTTAGATATCTATATATATTATTTTTACACCAGCAAGGTGTGTCTCTTTAGGATCTTCTTGATATCTTACCACAATTCCAATTGCATTAGCAATATCTGGTATGGTGTGAGTCAGATATTGTAAGCCTCCAATCATAGGTTTGTACTTTGTCTAAAAAACACTCTGAGATTCATCAGTAGTAGTAAGCTTGTGACCAGTAACCATAGGTGTTCAAACAAGTTTACAATATTCCATTGCAAACTTTTTCAACATTTCTTTAAGATACTTTGTCTGAGAAATAAAAACACCACTCTTGTTCTGATTAATTTGCAATCCAAGGAAAAATTCCATCTCACCAATCATTGACATCTCAAATGAATTGTACATTTCTTTAGAAATTTTTTTACTCATTACATCATTTCCTCTAAAAATGATATCATCAACAAAAAATTCAACTAGTATAATTTCATCTTCACTAGTTATTAAGTACAAATTACTGTCTGCATTACCTTTTCTAAAACCAAGATGAAGTAGAAACCTATCCAATCTTGTGTACCATGCTCTTGGTGTTTGTTTCACTCCATACAAATATTTCTTCAACTTACAAACCATGTCCTCATCTTTTGTTAAAGGAAATCTATCAGGTTGTTCAATATATAGTTCCTCTTCTAGATCTCCATTCAGAAATGCAAATTTCACATCCATCTGAAATACTTTGAAGTCTTTGTATGCAGCATAAGCAAGAAATAATCTTACAGCCTCAAGCCTAGCAAAATGAGAAAATGTCTCTTCAAATTCTATACCTTCTTGGTAACCTTTACAAACCAGTCTTGCCTTATTTCTTACAACCATTCCTTCTTCATTAATCTTGATTCTGAAAACCCACTTAGTTCCTATAATGTTCTTATTTTTAGGTCTAGGAACTAGTTCCCAAGTGTTATTTTTATTTATTTGTTCCAATTATTCCTGCATTGCCTTAGTCCAAGATTCATCTCTACATTCCTCATCATTAGATTTTGGTTCAACTTGAGAAATCAAACAAATTCCATCTCTTAATCTCAATATTGTCATCATTCCTCTATTTGCATCTCCAATAATTTGATATTCAAGATATTTTTTCTTAACATACCTAGGAGTCTTAGGAATTTTAGTAAGCTCATTTGAGTCATCAACACATACCTCAAATTCATGGTCAATCTCAAAAGGCTCTTCTTGATATGTAGTAACCTCCTTGATCTTTGTAGTCTGGTTGCAGTCATATATTCTTTCTTGAATCTGGAAATTTTCATCAATCCTCACATAAGAGATTTCAATCATCTTCCTCAATCTTAGATTGAAACATTTATAATCTTTTCTTTTAGTGGAATAACCAAGGAAGATCCCTTTCACTTCTAGCATCAAACTTCCCTATTTCATCGTCTCTTTTAATATAACATTTACTAACAAATATTCTAAAATATTTCACTGTAGGAGTATGATTAAACCCTAATTCATAAGTAGTCTTACTTTTACCTTCTCTAATCTAAATTATGTTAGAAGTATAAATAGCAGTACCAATAGCTTATCTCCAATGAACATGAGATACATTTCCTTCCAGCAACATAGTTCTAGCAGTATCTAATATTGCTCTATTTCTTTTCTCTACTATCCCATTTTGTTGTGGTTTCCTAGGAGCAGATGTTTTTCTGTCTATATGTATGTCTGTAGGTATTGAACAAATATGAAGTAAACTCTCCACCTTTATCTAATCTCAAACATTTTATCTTTAATCTTGATTCATTCTCAACTTTTGCTTTGAATATCTTCAATTTGTCAAAATCCTCAGATTTCTCTCATAGGTATGTAACCCACATCATCCTACAAAAGTCATCAAAAAAAAGTATAAAATACCTTTCACCATAGTAAGGTCTTGTTCTTGTAGGACCACATAGATCTGTATATACTAGATCAACCTTCCCTTTTGTTGAGTAATATTTTATTTTAAAACTAATTCTAGTCTATTTCTCCATTACACATTCTCTACACATGGTGTTAGATGGTTTAAAAATATTTGGTAGGTCTCTAACTACATTAGTCATACTTTCCTTCACAATATTATAAAAGTCACATGAAAAAATATTCTATGACATAACCAACTATCATCAACCTTCACAACAAAACAAGAAGCCTCATATGTATTTAATTCAAATACATTACCTCTAGATTTAGTACCAGATGTGATCAAGTCTCTTGACTTACTTCTGATAGAGAATTTCCCATCAATGAATTTCAATTGATAACCTTTGTCCAACACTCAACAAATTATGCTTAAGTCCATCAACAAGTAATACATTGTCAGTATTGGTCTTTCCATCCAAAGAAATAGATCCAACTCCAATGATAAGTTTACGAGTATTATCACCAAATCTCACAACGCCACCATCATACTTGGTTAGCTTAACAAATTTGTTTTTATCTCCAGTCATATTATTTGAACAACCACTGTCTATGACTCATTCATATTTCATTTCAACACGTGACACTAAATCACTTTCTTCATGAATAGGTTTATCATCCTTGATAGCAATAAATTCAATCTCATCATAATCAATAGAATCATCATCAGAAACACCTTCACTAGAATAGTAGCATTCCTTATCCTTTGAATATTTAGGTTTATAAAACTTAGATTTATGCTTTGGAATCCTTGTAGGACATCTAGATGCAAAATGACCTATCTTATTGCATGAAAAACATTTTAGAGGTAACTTTCCTTCAAACTTACCCTTACCTCGCTTTTCTCTTCTAGTGATCAGTGCCACAATTTCATCTAACTTCCTTTCTTATTCATGTATATGTTCCTAGTCATCAGCATATTCACCAATCTCTTCTCTCAAGTCACTTATGCAGGTGCTCACACTTCCTAATAAAGTCTTTTTATTTTTATGCACACTTGCCTTGAATGTTGTCTCAACTTTAGGTAACGAATATCCCAACTCTACAGCCTCAAAAGTAGTTAATTTTTTAATAAACATCTTTGTATTAAAGTTCATTGTTAAAGGTATGATCTCTTCTATAGCTTGCACTTTATTTTTGTAAACAGGTGTCAAAGATCTAAGAATTTTTGTGATCACTTCTTCCTCACTGTATGTTCCTCCAGAAAATATGGTGCCAATAAAAACCTCAGTAACTCTCTGTAGATATGCTCTAATATTTCACCACCTTCCATTTTCATATTTTCCATCCTTGTCTTCCAGTTTTGCAACTTTTCCTACTTATTAAACTTATCTCCTTCATATAGTGCTTCCAATCTTATCCAAATGTCATGTGTAGAATCTAAATCTTTGACCTCTGTGAATTCACCTTCAGAGAGAACACTAATGAGTGCTTCTCTTGTGACCATGTTATATGAAAATGTCTTATTTTCTTCATTAGTAGCTTTATCTAGTTCATCCTCAGCCATGATCTATACATACTTCTTTGTAATGATCTAGTAGTTGATTCCCAAGCATAAAAAAAGTATTCTCATCATGTTCTTCCAACTGTCAAAGTTTTCAGGATCAAACTTTGGACTATTCTTCCTATATAATGTCATCTTCATGATCACCTCAAGTTATTAATCTTTCTCTCTAAGGACCAATAGCTTTAATACCAATTGTCAGGAATAACATTCCACCAAGACAACTAAGAGGGCGATGAATCAGTTGTGAGACAAATTATTAAACATTAAACTTTATAAACAAAAACTTTAATCCAAATGATAGTATAGTTAATTTCAACACAATAACACAATCCTTTTTTGTTGAGGAAACCTTGTTAAAGGTAAAACCCCGGTGGGAATTAGCACCCACAAATGATGTACTGAGAGTATAGTATCCATGTTAAAATATTTAGCCCTATTAGGATATTATTAATGCATTACATGTTGGAAAGTGATAAATTTTGAGTGTTATGATTCACTTTTGGTTGTCATTTATGGAAACACATCTGGGTTACAGATCGATTCCTATAAAGTTAAGTTTTGGTGACTCTGAAATCAACTAAGTATAGAAGCAGAGATAGAGAGGTATTTTGGGTATCGAAGATCGAGATCGATGATTTATGGAAAGTGATTTTAGAGGAAGATATTATGGGGTATGTGTGGCCTCCACCTAATATATATTTTGTTTTGGTAATGTTTATAGCAAGTTAGAGAGATATGAAGACTGACAACCAGCAGCATAACGGTGATACAAAGCAGCTGGATAGAAGTGATGATTAAGGAAGTATGACATGGAATCCTAGCAATCAGAGTTGGATTATGATTTTTGATAACCTATAATTTGATTATGCAAGAGCACCGACTATGCATTGTATATTTGTTTTATTAAATGTATTTTGTATTGAGAGCCAACTATCTAATATTCGTATTGAGAGTCGACTTGGTAAAGATGAAATGTATATATGTAAGATATTTTTGTTGAGCAAAGCATGGATGGAAAGATGATATGTTTTAGAGGAGATACAAATGGTAGAGAAGAGGATGATAGAGATCATTGATGAGCTATGAACAAGAACTATCTAAGAATTAGATATGCTTGTTTTGTTCATTACTAAGAACATTTTGTAATAGAATTACATTGTAAGAGTTGTATGCTCAGTTGGCCCCTAAAAGGGTGTTGTATACCTTTAACAGGGTTGTTATTCCTTTAAAAAGAAAATGTGCTATGTAATATTCAGCTCCTAATAGGGCTAGGTCTCCTAACATGGACACTATACTTTAGTGCATGCTTGTGGGTACCATCCCCGTCGGGGTTTTCCCTTGGCCAGGGTTTCCTCGACAACAAATTTTGGTGTTATGAGTACTATGTCATTTGCTTATGTTCTTTTCATTTGTGCATGCATATGGTTAATGTTTAATTGGTTGAAAATTTTAATTAAGTGTTGTAATACTGATTCACCCCCCCCCCCCCTCNTAATACTGATTCCCCCCCCCCCCCCCTCTCAATATTACCTAATCCTAACAATTGGTATCAGAGATTTTGGCCCTTGGAGAGAAAGTCTAACACCTTAAGGGAGATCAAAATGGAATTGGACAGTTTGCAAGAAAAATTTGAAGATGCACTAGAAGACCTTGACAAAGAAAAAGAAGAGAATGGAGAATTAAGATTCAACATGCGAAGAGCTGAGAAATTTATAAATAAAATTAGAGAACAGGTTGAACTTTATAGAAGTTAGAGACATGATCTTGTGGTTCAGATAAAAGAAGATATGGACAAAGACAATTCAGATCAGATGAAGTAGCTTGAAGAAGAAAATGAAAATTTGAAACTTGAGAATGAAGCTATGACTAAAGAGATTCAATTACAAAAGGATTCTAACAAGAAGATTGAAGAAACTTTGAATAGTGCATTAGAAAAAATGAGGAATGAGGCTGACAACTACAAGAACAAGTATCTAGAACTGGAGAAATACAATTGGATCATAAAAGGTGAACTTGTTGAGGCAAAGAAACGCATTGAGAAACTTCACACCAGTAGTGATTTGATCGATGAACAAAGAGACAGATGGAAACCTAAAGGTGATATGACTAGTATTGGCTTCAATGAAGCTGAATGCTCAAAGAATCAAGAAGATAAATTTGATGCCAAGATTGATGCTGAAAAGCCTACTATTGAAGAACCTAGAGATCATATCAGACTCTTCAAAGGTAGATGTTTTGGTTGTAACAAGTTTGGACACATGAAAAGAGACTGCAGAGGTAATGTTCCTTTTAAGACCTTTTCTAGTTATTGTTTTAATTGTAATGGATATGGGCACAAGAAAGAAGAATGCAGGAAACTTAATCAATCTAGATATAGACAAGACAATGGAAGAGAAACTACAGTGAAAACTACATGCTACAAATGTAATAACATTGGACACATTGAAAAGTATTGTAAGTTGCAATTAAATCAGGAAAGAAGACCCCCTATATGTTACAAATGCAATAATCTAGGTCATGTAGAGAAGTTTTGGAGGTATAATGGAGTAAACCACAAAAGAGTACCACCTCCCATGAATACACTGAAGAATGGAAATGATATTGGAAAGAGTGTTGCATTATTAAAGAATTATTTTGATAGTTTTTTTAAGAAAGTAGAAGATAAAAGTAGTGGTAAGATATGGAAGATCAAAGAAACAAGTGAGGCATTGGTTCAGGGAGAGATAGTAGATGCTACTGGATCTTTGCCTGATGGTAGAAAAGTAGATCGACCTAATTGGACAATCATGGCCTTAGGGGAGCATTAGATAAAGACATCATAATATATCTCACCCCGTATCTTGTGGATTGAGCTCATGAAAGCTTAGTTATGAGCATGGCCGACATCATGGAGTTTACAATATAAGAGTGAAATATCAGCCGATGCATATATTTTGATAAAGTTATATATCAGTGAAATTTTATAACTTAACATTGTATAAAGCACCATATGATGATATATTTCCTTACTATTTGACAAAGAGAAACTTAAGGAGATCATAGAGCAGAGAGATTAAGTCTATCCTACATTTTCCTTGCGTGATCGATTGAAGCGAAAACTCATAATTCAGCATGAAAGAGGTATTTACATAATCTAGCTATGGATTCACCTGTTATTTATGATGTTTTAGATTGACCTAGGTATAATTTCAAGAAACATCCATTCAATCCTTGTGAAGAAGACCCTGAAGGATAATTTTCTCAGGTACCCTACAGAGTTTTACACGTAGAAGATATTAGGGCTTACATTCATTGTAAGTATGATATACTAGGTATTGATGAAATTTCTACTGAAATGGAGTATATGACTGAAAAAGGAATTATGAGAGATGGATACAAATATATTGATCAGTTGAGAATTATGAAAATTCTAGATCTATATGAATTCGACAAAGAAGAATGGTTTAAGATATTGTTGAGTAGAGTACATGATCAGTTCATTTGGATAGGTGAGCATCCTATGAATATCTGTAGTGATTTAATTCATGAGATTGCTAGATTGGAAAATATTGGAATCATTCTTGTTGCAGAAAAACATGTGAAGAAGCAAGTCAAAACCCTAACTCACTCAAAATGGGACATTCGATTAATGACTGTGAATGACATATTTCAACAGGATGTGAGACTAATTTCTATGATACTTGGCTACAAATTCTACTATAGTAGTAGACCTAATTTGGTATCAGAAGTAGTTATCATGATGGCATATAGAATGGTGAAATAAAATGTCAAGTATAAACTATGCAAAGTGTTAGCACAACAATTTCTGGAGAATGTAAAACTGATAAAGAAAGATGGATCAAAGACCTTCAGATTTGGCTCTCTATTGGTACATATGTTCATACACATTGAACATAGATTCCCAATCATGCACCCTAGTGGTTGGAGAATAGGGATACCTACTGGTATTTAGATTTCATAGAGCTACAGAAGATAGAACATGACATCGGTTGATGGTGAGTTATTTGGCATGATCAAAATTATTCAGAGGCACGTGAAAGGTAGATACAGGATACCTGAAGACATAGTTGAGAAGTATGAGGATACAATCTGTTTCATGGTTGAAACTGATTGTGTATGCTTTGAGGTAGTCACACCAAGGAAGAAATGGTGTTATCCTATGGGATATGAGGTAAGTTCAGAAGTACTGACTATGAAAGTTGAACATGTTCTTGCATCTGAAATTGATACATCTCAAGAAAGATGGGGAACCTATGAGGAGAAATCTTCTAAGGTAAGAGAGAAACAAACCAGAGGTCTGAGGAAAAGTAAAATTGACAAAATTGTGCATGAATGTGGTGTTAAGGCATGACTGACAAAGGAACAGTTGAAGGAAGTAAAAAGGAAAATGGTAGAATGATCTTCTGGATTGGCAAGTGCTAATACTTCAGCCCTTCCACATCCTAAAGTTGTGATGATAGTTGTTGCACCTACTACAGACATTAATGTAGACACCTCCTCTCCACCACAGCAGACATTGCAAGCTGAAAAGATTACTCCTAGAGTAAGAACTAGATCTAGCACACATATCCCACCTAAAGAGCAAAGCACTGTGAGAGAAGAGAAAACTAAAAATGAGAAACGAATATGGAATCCGATGATTGAGAAGAGAGATATAGAGCAAGGTAAGCTAGTTTCTATTAAAAAATACTATGACAGGTATGAGGAGACTAATAAACTCAAGATTGAAGATGTTGTAGTTAATAATTTACTTGTTTTCAAGAAGACTCTATTGGAAATTGAGGGTAGTGTACCTAAAGAATTATATGGGAGATTGGAGACTAGGAAACAGCTAGCACAGATTGAGGATGAAACCATCAAAAATTAGGAAATTGATAATATACTACCTGTGATATCTCTACAAGAAAGGGACAGAATATTCAAAGAATTGAAACCTTTATTGAGAAATAAGATTATACTACTGAAAATTATGGAAATAAGATATGATGAAATCACTGAGGAGACTCAGAAAGAACTGGAGAAAATATTAATGAACACTACTCCTAAGAATACTCCACTTCCTAAAACTACTTTGCCTACACCCTTAGGAATGGGAGAGAGTTCAAAACTAGCTGATGCAAGTGTTGAGAAGAGAGATGTTGATACACAACTAGATTTCTATGTTTCTAGTATACCTATGAGACTTGACACCTCTAATGATTACAAGGACCCTTTTGAAGGAAACTTTGACAATACTATGACTGAAAATGAAGAACAGAAGGATGAATAATGCAAAGAGAAAGAATAGAGAGATGCAGTATAGGATGAAGGATAGAAAGAACATGAAGAAAAAGATGAAACAAAAACTGAGGTAAACACATCTTTTATCTCATTGTTGGCAAGGAAAGACAATCCAATAGATGTTGATGTTGATTGCATGGATGAGGATGAGCTAGTAAAATTGGCTTTTACTGCACTTACTAAAGCCAAGGAGAGATCGGAGAAAAAATGTGACAAAAAGGTTAAGGTAATAACCATAGAAATTGATACTATGAACAAATTGCTTCTAGTACCTATTATTTTCTAGCACAGAGATGATATTGAAAACCTGAAGATAACACTTGATGAATTTGATTATTATTATGAGAACTTGATAAAGATTGCAGAAAAGAAGGCAGAAAAGAACTACTCAGAGAAGAAGCTATCTAAAGTTTGCAAGTCTATCTCATGGGACTTGAGAATTTTGAAAAATACTACTACAAACGCTAAGAGTTGCATTGCACATGGAAGGAAACTATTTAGTTACTGCATGAATCCTATCAGGCATGTTCAGAACATTGAAGACATTATTGCCAAGGATAGGGAAACCTTGAACAGTATGATGGACAGTTGTGAGACCTCTTCACAAACTATAATGGAATTTGACAAATAAGTAACAAGAATTTTGGCAAAACTAGATGTATTGGATATTGAGAAAGGGAGAGTACTAACCAGATTCAATTTGCTGAAGAATTTAATCACTCCTAAGCTATCTACAATTGAAGCACACTTATCAGACATGGAGAAGACTATAGAATCATTAACCAACTCTATGCCTACATAGTTGAAAGATGCAGAGACGACATCATTTGCATTGATGGACTAATTCATGTTAGTCAACTATTTCTTAAGTCATGGAATAGAGAAGTGAAGATCTTGGAAGATTCCTTTCAAGATATTCTGAAACTTGTGAGAAAGCACTAATCTTATTACTTTTATGCACCTTTTTCATTGTTTTAAAAGGGGGAGAAGAGAGAAGAGAAAAATGAATAAGGAGAAGGAGAAGATAATGTATAAGGGAAGAAGAGAAAAACAAAATAGAGAAAGAAGGAGAGACAGTTTTTTTTTGTTGGAACACTTAGTCTTTTTTTTTGTTAAGTGTTGCCATCAATGCCAAAGGGAGAGATTGTTGGAAAGTGATAAATTTTGTGTGTTATGATTCACTTTGGGTTTTCAGTTATGGAAACACATCTGGGTTATAGAGAAATTCTTATAAAGTTAAGTTTTGGTGACTCGAAAATCAACTAAGTACAGAAGCAGAGATACAGAGGTATTTTGGGTATCAAAGATTGAGATCAATGAGTTATTACAAGCTAGATTAGAGGAAGATAGTATGGGGTATGTGTGAGCTCCACCTAAGATCTATTTTTTTTTGGTAATGTTTAGAGCGAGTTAGATAAATTTGAAGACTGACAGATAGTAGTAGAACAGTGATACAGAGTAGTTGGACAGAAGCGATGATTAAGGAAGTATGACATGGCCAAATCTTGGAAATCAGAGTTGGATTATGATTTTTGATAACTTATACTTTGATTATGAAAGAGCACTGACTATGCATTTGATATTTGTTTTATTAAATTTATTTTGTATTGAGAGCCGACTTGGTAAAGAAGAAATTTATATATGTAAGATATTTTTGTTGAGCAAAGCATGGATGGAAGGATTATAGGTTTTAGAGGAGATAAAAATTGTAGAGCAGACAATGACAGAGATCATTGTGCAATTATGAATAAGAACTATCTAAGCATTAGAGATGCTTGTTTTGTTCATTACTGAGAACATTTTGTAACAGAATTACATTGTAAGAGTTGTATGCTTAGTTGTCCCCTAACAGGGTGTTGTATACCTTTAACAGGGTTTTTATTCCTCTAAAAAGGAAATGTACTATGTAATATTCAGCTCCTAACAGGGCTAGGTCTCTTAACATGGACACTATACTTTAGTGCATGCTTTTGGGTACCATCCCCACTGGGGTTTTCCCTTGGTCAGGGTTTCCTCGACAACAAATTATGGTGTTATGAGTACTGTGTCATTTTATTATGTTCTTGTCATTTGTGTGTGCATATGGTTAATGTTTAATTGGTTGAATTTTTTTAATTAAGTGTTGTAATACTGATTCACCACCCTCTTAGTATTACCTAATCCTAACATTACAGTACACAGTCCATGTTAAAGGATAGGCCCTGTTAAGAGTCAAGAGTAACAGTGGGCTCACTTCCCATGCACACTTCCTAAAGAAGGTTAAATCCATCCTTGAGACTTACATTCTTTCCTTGGTCAGTTCCAATTAAGTAACATAATCACAACCTCTTATCTACATCCAGCAGACTTCACACAAACAATCTCGCAACTTCCACACTTCATTGTCTCTTCCACACTACCATAAAAGAAATCAACTTTCTTTTATACAGATTTATAATAAGAAAATAGGTCATCCAATTAATACTTCCCCAATGCACAAATAATTACTTATCCCCTTTCTCTAAGATACACACGGTACCTATAACAAGTAAACATCAATTACAATCCATCAAATATAACAGAAGATCTGCAATCCATGCTTGCAGTCCATAATACATGCTACATCTCTGAAGTTGACCCCAAATAGGTCTCCTCCAAAACACATGTCACAACTAACATCACCAAGAGTCCTATGAATTGTGAAACATAAACAACCTTCCTTAAAATGTCTTCTGCCATCCCTTAATCTCGCATAACCTGAATCCACGTCACATGTAAATTATTCTCAAAACATAGAGATTAGCTCCATCATAAATCACTGTCATCATCCAGTACCCATTCTTCACTAAAACATGGGTAAATTATACAATATTAAGCCATGAGACCTTAGACATAAGATCACAACACATCCATGTACGCATCACCATCTTTTCTCACTTTGTAACAATCATACAGTACCTTCTCACTTCTATTAGTCACCCAACAGTAGTAATAACCAGTATGATCTCCCTCCATAGAAACATATGTTGAGATTAGTGACAAAACATGAATGTCAACAACAACATCAGAAACCAATTCCAACATAGATTGATTGCATAAAAACTCCTCAAGATAATTATTTTGAAATATTTAGACACGAGGAATAATCCCTCAACATCTTGACACATCTCTCAATATTCTTTAGAAGCATATGCATTTGCATTAAGGATGATATCCTTAACTGTGATCTCAAACATAGAGAATCATTCTATCTACAATATGTGTATCCTTTTGTTCTGCAAATCTTTTCATACTCTTTGCGGCTAAAAAGATCCTGCATAGATAAAAACAAGTTAATTATATATTAATTTATGAAAATAAAAACTTACCTTTCGTTATGGTTTGGAGAATGATCTACAACCTTCTTCATAAATCGTTAGCTAGATGGAAAGTATTTAACTGCCCACATATCCCACTCTACAGAGTTTTGGAAATCGCACTTTTTGTCTGCATTTTCCAAAGTTTTGAAAATCATACTTCCTCCCTAAATTTTCCAATGGATACAGTATCATTTCACAAATCTCACTTCCTTTCTACATTTTCTAATAGATACACAAAGTTTCAAAAATTGCACTTCCTTCCTACATTTTCTGAGGGATACATTGTCATTTCAAAAATCTCCCTTACTTCCTGCATTTTCCAATGGATACATTGTCCATGGAGTTCGATTCTTCAGAATTTTGTAAATTGTACTTCTTTCATACATTTAACGATGATTCTTTCAAATTTTGGGAATTCCCTTACTCTACTTCTAATTCCAATGATTACCACCCCCAAAAATAAAGACTTAAACTCTTTTTGCTAAAATTCAAGCCGATGTATTCATCGGGAATCAGAGGGATACATATCCCAATGGCTTTTGCTTGTACTATTGGCACATGTATTTTTTATCTTCCTTCGAATAATTTATGTATAATTTCAAATTGTAGGACAAATACATGTGGATTAGACGCAGAAAAAATAGAAAATGATATCATAAGAATATGCAAATTGATATGAAGGTAAATGAATATACACAAAATGTAGAAGAACAATTAGATTGATATAAGAATGCTTAAGTGCAAATAAATTATTTTCAAAACATACTTACCTAGAATGATTCTACACCATGCCATTTGTAAACAATATGCATACCTGGAAATCGACCACTTGACATATGCACTAGTGCCATTTTTTGGAATTTGGAAATGGAGGAACAATTCTTGATCATAGGTGTTGCACGTGATTGTACAAAAAATTTTACTTCTTAGCATAGAACCTGGAACTCTAAGTTTTGCGAAATTTAGGGTTCCAACAGTATGAAAGACTAGAAGGGTGAAAAATTGATGAAGTGATGAAAAGGTCTAGTTATTATTGTCTTAGGTATCTCTTGTGGGCTCACTAAATTCATGGTTCACTTGGAATTTGATGATGAATTTGACTACTTTGTTGTTTAATTGAGTCATTTCATATCTCTAAGGATCTTGGGCACAAATTTGGGTTGCTTGTATGACACGTTACTTTTGCCTAATTGTTTGATCGACTTCCTTCTTCTCTTTGTAGGCATGGGGTAATTGTATTATGGCTTTTTATGCTTCCCTAAATCTAACATGGATCATGGAAAGGTTTCAATTTTGGACTATAGAGAACTAATTTGGACCAAATGACTATTTCTTTATTGGTTTGTAAGGTATGTTTCATTTCAAGAACAATCACAGTAGGCAGAAACTTGTAAAATTGTTTGAGATTCAAAAAATAATCAATAATCATTTTCACAAAGATAACATAGAACAAGCAATTTCTACCTAAAGGTAATTGGCTGCAATTTAAACACTTGTAAGCCCACAAGAGTAAGCTCCAACCTTGGTATACCAAACCCTTGTGTGTTGTTTCTTTCTCAATCCAAGAGGTAGGATGATGCAGATAGGAACGGAAAAATATGCACTTAATAGGGCCTTCAAGGAGTGGATGAATAGGGGATCCCCTTGTGCGGCGTTTCCCAACTTTAGGTGATGAAATCTAGAAGCCTTCATACCTTATGTCCAGCGGTATAAATATGGTGAGTAACTTTAGAGGATGACGCAATCATCTTGCATTACAAGTTTTAAACCAAGGCTAAAATGGTGGGATTCTAAATTAACACTTTTTTACTTAGCTCTATGGTGTCCCCCCAATTGGTTTATATGCATGTGAGACACTTAAGTCTCTAGTGGACCACGTTGACTCCTTAGGCACTATTCTCTCAATCTGAACTATCATCCACACACATCGCCCAAGCTTGGTAAGATAAGAAAAAATATTATTCAATGTCTTATTTATATACTGAGAGATGTAAACTACGTGAAAAGTCCAACTCTATTTAAGCAGATGTAAAAAATCAAATGTTAGTTAAAAACACATACAATACATGTCATGCCCAAAACTAGGGCAAAACATACACACAAAAAAAAAATTTTAAGCACCTAAGAACACGCAACTAACAAAGGAAGAGTTGGAAGGATAATAGCAAGGTAGGGTTAACCTTCAAATTTCAAGGTATAAGCGCAAACTGATTAAGGGTCAAGCCACAAACAGATGTAAAAACGGGCATCAACTTGTTCCACGGGTTATCTGAATGCTCAACTCAAGTTTATCTAACTCTGATTCCTTGATTAAAATCATGATAAAAGTTAGTGGTTTAGGTACATATGTTGATCTGGGTTACCCTTACTTAACCTTAACCCTAGATTGCAACTAATCCATCCAAGTTTAATTTCAGTTAACGTTTGACATTTAGATATTGACAAGATTAAGATTGAATAACAATTTCACTATATCAATCAACTATTAATTGAGATCCAATAGCTAAAATCAAATCCAATTTCCTACCCTAATAACATCATTAATAAAATTATTTTCCTATGATAAAACAACATTTTTTTCTAATCCATCAATTTCTAACATACGACTTAAATTTAACCTTTTCATTAAGACATTAGAAATATCTCCTAATTCACCATTTAAATTTACTTTTAATAAAAATCGAGCATAACCTATAAATAGATCACAAGAGAAATATAATCCCCCCCCTTACATTGATAAGGAATAAAAATTTTAACATCATCTAAACATTTGAATCAAATGAACAAATCCGTCTCTCTCTATAGACTACTCAATACTCAAGACAAAATCCCTAATAATTAGATTCGTAAATCTTGAAATTATAAATTAACCTAAATAACTAATGTTACATAACCCTTAAAAATGATCAATCATTATATTATTTAGTGGATCTAATACAAATTAGAAATTAGAAAACTATTAATAATCTCATCCATCATCAAAACACTTAAGGTTATGAAGTTGATAATTAAAACTACCCCATTGATTTGATATACCTATATGCCTAAAACACTACACCCTAAAGGTTTTAAAACAAAAATAATTAGAAATTATAAACTAATTTACTATCTACTAAATAATCCTAAATAACACTTTAAACCATCAACTCAAAAGCCCTTAAACTAATCTAACATTTTACCTTTTTACAAAATAAGACATGGACTAAGGGTTTCGAAATCTGCAAGGAAAGAGGGAGTACAAGTGACAAGACTAGCTCTAGGGGGGGGGGGTACCATACCACCTACCCACCTCCCCTTCAATAATTTTTCATGGAATGAAAAGAACCCAAGGAGGTGGCGTGGAAAGCAAGCTGGGAGATGGGAATGAAAAGTCAGCAGGGCCCACCATCCTATGTTACATTCCCCAAGTAAACATTTTGCATCAAATGAGGAGAAGGGGGGTTTGAATTTGGAAAAGGTCATGATAGATAGTATTTTAGGGGAGAGGACAGCAAGATAGGTGGCGTGGTTTTTGGGGGAAGAATTTAACCCTCTGCATTCTCTATGCTAGCATAGTGTAATGACAAGACATGTGGCCCCTTCTCCAAAGTTTTTTAAAATGCAATTTTTTTTTTTGGTCATAAAGTTTCAAAAGACCAGGCTTGAAAACCAACGCATAGGAAGAATATTTTAAGTTAATAAATATTAAAATGATTAAGATGAGGTAGTAAGGAAGGCTATGGGGCCCACTAGCCTTTAAGTTATATGGGTTTTATAAATCTTTATTAATTAGGAGTTAGTTGATAATAGAATGGGTAAGATAGGGGGTTTAGGTTACTAATTCCAATTAGGGGAGTATAATGAAAAGGGAAGGGAATATTCTCTGTGGTAAGAGAATAATTTCCTTCCCATACAAAATCCAGAGAGTTTTTGCTCTTAAAAATATGGAAGATGTCATTGCAAATATATGAATTTTCCTTTAAATTTCCTTGCTATTATCCTTCCAACTCTTCCTCTGTTAGTTGCACGTTCTTAGGTGCTTAAAAAAAAAAATTGTGTGTATGTTTTGCCCAAACAACAAGAATCTACACATAACCTCTGATTGAACTAAAATGGAAAGTACCCAAGTTCCATTTGCTTTGTTAATTATGGAGATTTTTGGATGTGCTCTCCTAAACACAATAGATTATCCCCAAATGATACAATATTTCAAGGATGGATATGAAGCTAAATGCAAACTAAATGGAGATCAAAGATTAATGCAAACTAGTATGAGGAACTAGTTGCAAACAATGATCCAAAGATGAGAGTACGAGGCTAAAATGGAATGCAAGCTAAAGAAAACTAAAATGAATTCATGGATTTAAGCTAACATGCTATGGTGATTCAAACTAGAAATGAACTAACATGTATATTTGCTAAATCCTCTAAAATACTCAATATCAATCTAACATGATAACTCTGCTATGAAAATGATGGATGAAATGCTCTTTGCAAGGCTCCTATTTATAGATTTTAGGAGGAAAGATGAGGGCATGGGTGATGTGGAACCTATGTGGCATCCATAGAGGAGCCACATAAGGTACACATAGGCTAAAATATTTCCATGCAAAGGTCAACCTTGATCACACATGTGTGAGCAACTTGAGACAATATGGGCTTTTAAGGTTTGAGAGGCTCAAGGTTGCTCACACATGTGTGAGAAACATGGGAGAAAGAAATGGGGGAAAAAGGTATAAGATAATTTAAGGAAGGTGGGTGGATTCCTTGGGAAGAGTTTCTCACACATGTGTGAGGAACTCATTAGGCTTAATGAGGTTAAGAGTCACCTTTTTAGGCTAATTAATCTAGGATTAACTAGTCAGAGAGGTTTAGTGGATGAAAGAGATAGGTGTAGGTTACAATATAGGTTGAGTTTAAGATGAATTTAAATTATATTTAAATTAACCAAGGTTTATAATAATATTAGAATGTGTAGGACTTAAATAAATATAAATTTATTTAAAAGTGGTTCTATCATGGACATGTATTAAATTAAATTAAATGCATTAGAAGAGGAAAGTATTAAATAAAATTAAATACTTTACAAAGTGACCCTAATTTAATTAAATAAACTTAATTAAATAGGGGGAAGAATATAACAATATAATTAATCAACTATAGTGTTAATGGGAAATATTAATTAAAATAAATTTAATTAATATAAAGTGTCAATAGGATGTTTTTTTACGTCTACACATAGGGTTTTGGATTCCTTAATGATAGGAATGATAAGGAAATGAAAATTTGATATGATATGTAATATTAAATGTAAATTTGATTTATGAAAGTAAGTGTAAGGGAATAAATAGTAAGAATTGACTCACCTTGAAGAAAGGAGAAGCAAATAGGCCTTCAGATCTTATTTTGGTTGTCATTGAGGTGTCAGAATCTGATAAAACTCTAGATTTGGGCTTATGATGCCAGTAACTGCTTTCTGTAAAAGTATCAGACTTAAAGGATGAGATCAACCTGGACAACCTAGCCCCAGACAATGTTCTAGAATTTTGACCTAGTCCTTTTAACTCCAAATCTTATGAAACTTTCATGGGTTATGTAACTATATCTGAGGCTCCCAAATCCATATCTAAAACTCTACAACCTACTCCTGCACACAAAAAAAAGGGTGAAGAAGGTTGAGGGGAGGGTTTTTCCTTATTCAAACCCCTATTTAGGAATAACCTTGAAATGAAATAAATGTAATTGAGAGAATGTTGTCATGTAGCAAAGATTAGATCTTAACAATGGAGTATATCATACCATGTAGATTCAATTGTCTCTAAGTATGTGATCAAGAATGTTGATAATAGATTTGAATCAACACAAAAACCAAAAGGAAATCATGTAAGACAAAACCTAGTGTAGTATATGTTGTAATTCTCCACAATGATGGATTAAAGAAGAAGAATACTTGATGGATGAATGTAGATCTCCTTCTTTCATGTCAAACTCCTTTGCTTGGTCTCCAATTAGGAAATAAGATAGATATACAAAAGGAAATACCTTGAATTCATGATGTAAATGAAGAATTTAATGCTCAAATACTCTAGATGGATTCTCTTCACTTGGATGCTTGATGGGCTTGAATTCTTGATAATGGATCTCTTCAATGGATGCTTGCTTGTGCATGGATATCTTGAATGTGAAATGAATGTAAGATAGCTTTCATGCATGTGTGATGTTCATGATGTGAAAATGAGAGGAAGAGGTCTCCTTTTATACACATTTTAGAGCTTAGATATCACCAGCCAACCTCAATTAGAGATCTAGGAGAAAAACCCCAGCATCGGGCTTGAAGCTCATGAAAGCACAAAGCCCTAGAACAAGGATGATATGGACGGCCTTTTCCAGGTAGATAAAAAATTTCTCAAGACTTAAGGGAGTGTGCCATAAAAAGGTGGTGAAACTCAAACTCTGCCAGGAAAGTAGGGAAAATCCCAAAATCTGAAAAGGAATGCATAGGCCCTAGGTGGGAAATGAGTATGCGGTTGAGTGAAAAATGGTAAATCATGTGTAGAAGTTAGAGCCAACATTAATATTAAAGAAGGAGGAGGACCTATATTTTAATTGAATATGCATGTAAGTGCAACATGAGGTCCTACAGTAAGAAACACACTAAAGTAGGCCCAAAATGGTCTCAAAATGAGCAAAAATTAAGTGCTTACTTTTTAGGACGGTACACAATGATTTTTTATAACCTTTTCTTTTTAATTTTTTGGTTTTGAGAAAATGAAAAAATATGCATGCAATTAAATATTCTATCTAATCTAAAATCTGTGATGAATACTAAGTTTAAACCGTGTTTTTCCAAAAAAATGCAAAAGATGAGAGTAACAAAAAATTTTAAGAAAATCAGTGAAAAAAAAATTCTAAAGGACATCAACTACGAAAAATTTAACCTGCATATCGAATAATGGATCATATTAATGAAACTCACAATAACATAAAATAGATAACACACAATTCATCGTATGTAGATGCAATCACCAAAGGAACTTCAAAAATTAAAGATTTCTTAGAATTCATAAGAATTATGAATCCATACCATACATACGCACACATAAGAAAAATTATTCCTCAAACATAAACAATTAAATCTTCACCATTAATTCACCACCACAAGTAGAATAAATTGTAGTTAATACCAACTATCTAAATCATAAGAAATCTCAAAAAAGAATACACATTCAGTTATTGAACTTGAAAATAAATTCTCAAGTTCACAAAGATATCATATGAACATACCATGATTCCAACACCAAATGTATAATATACTCTATTGCAAATATCCAACCCTTATTATAACCTATTAATGAGTTTATACAGTTTTTTCAATTCAAAAGGATGAAACCTGTAACTAGAGTTTTTGGGCATCTACTTTGGGCATAGTAAAATCTAAAATCTAATTTAACTCATGAAAAATAATCCTAACTGATAGTATAACATTCCAAATTCAATTCCTAACTATTAAAATGCCAAAAAGTGAATTTTTGAAGCCAAAATGTTCCTTAGAAATTTGGAATGAACTAAAGTTTGACTATTGCTCACTTCAAACACCTCCAATCAGCTTCCTTGGTGATTTAGATACATGTAAATACATAGAGTGACTATTGTAAATGTATCTTAACCATGAAACTCCTTGTGATTACCAAAACTGGCTCCTCAATTGAAGATTGAACTTCAGAATTTCCAATTTCATGCAAAAAAATATTTCCAGAATTTCCTCTACCTTCCTTTTTCTTATTTTTCTAGGCTACGCATTTGAATGACTGAATGAATGAAAAAATATGAAAGAATTAATGAATAAAATAATTTCAATGTTGTGGTAGAACACTTAGGAAAGCTTGGTGAAATTTCTCAATAGCTGCATCAACTTCTTCAAAATTCAAAGTTTCATAAACTCAAGATGTGTTTGTTGATTTTTCTGGAAGATCCTCAATTGGGTCCCTGCCTTTTGAATCTCTTAAATGTCTCCCATGATTTATTTCATGCTCTCCTTTTCATTTTACATTTACTAAACATCTTCTTTTGTATTTATGCTTGTAAGTGTTCCTTAGAACTGCTAGAATATGTTCTTAACAAAGTAAGTCTCTCCCTTATTTTTTTCATGGTATAATTCACAATCGATGGATTCAAAGAACTCCTCAATTTTTTTGGGCCCAAGGAATCACGTCTTCCTTCCTAGCCTCAATCAAATTGTTTTTTTATTCTTTTACATCGAGTTTGATGGATCTAATCTAGTTATCCATCTTATCAACTTCTCTGACTTTGAATACTTCCGCTTGATTTAACATATCTTCCCCTTGCTTCCTCATCTTCTTCAAATAAAATAAAATGCTCCCCATATCTCTACATTTATTTCTGCACTACCTTCACCTTCTAATACCATTCCTAGGAGATGAGTGATTTCATTACCAATGGTGCAAAAATGAGATACAACCAGCTGAATGGTCCCTTTATCGAAATCTTATAATTCTTGTTTCCAATTTGTGTAAGCTTTAAAGAATAGGTTAGTCTATACAGCTCCAATGTGGCATGTTTGCTTCTGTGAAGTTTAGGTCATTGGGACCTACCAAGTGAGAAATATAATATTTCAAGACTTCATTATGTTCCTAGAGATTTTTAATCTATGTTTCATCTTGGTGCATATATTTGAATAGTGAAGTTACACCTAATGCAACCAGAGCCTTACCACCTTCCCTTGTAGGTACCCCTACATCTACCTCTCCCATTATGAAATCCTCTAAAGTTACCTCTTCAGTAGTCTTATCCTGAGGTGGGACAACAACTTGTGCTTTCCAGTTCCCTCCTTTGTCATGAGTTACATATGATATTCGTTGGGACTTTCCACTAGATTCCCATTGGTGGAACACTTGACCAATTTGTGATAAATTGGGAGCATCCATCTTTGTATAAGTCTTTTTCCTAGCTTGAATCACTTTTTCAAACCAAGTTGGGTTGTTCTTGCATAAACATGTTGGTATGGATCCAACTGAAAGGCAGGTGTTCCTCCTTCTCCCTATTGTTTCTCCTCTTATTATTTCTATGGAGTAAATTCTTTTATGGTTAAAGGATGGAGAGGAAATGAGTTCTTCTTATTGTTTCTCTATAACCTATTCTAAATCATTTCCCTAAGGCTCCTTAGTGTATTCCTGATCTGCACATGTCACTATTTGTGCATTTTTTTCCCTTGATAAAACTTTTCCTTATCACCTTAAAATTGTCTCATGCTAGGGGGCACTTCTACTTCAGCCTTAAGAGGTACCTCCGCTTGTATTTTTGGTGACACTTGGATGTCTACTTCAGGTGGGACTTCTACCTTGGGGGGAACATTTTCATGCTCTTCCATACTTTCACACATATCATCAAAAAAATCTTCTAAGGAGTTTTCCTCCATACCCAAGTCAAAATTATGTTCCAGAGAAGATTCCTTAAAGCCTAGAATGTTCTCAAATCAGACACATAAAGCTCATCTGGCCCTAGGAGATCATCCTTAGCCTTCTCCTTTTCAATTGTAAAATTTGACTCTACATTTACCACTGATAGGGGGACGTGGCTTGTACCCTCTTAAGGAGGTTAAAAATATCCTCCGAAGAGGGACCCAAATTAAGTTTTCTTACTGTTGAGGTTTTTTATCTTATTCTCCTAACCAGAGAGACCTCTTCCTCTTTGATTTCCTCCCCTTCTTCCAATGTTTCTAAACTCAATTTTGTAGAAGATTTCATCTTGAGACTTGTGTATACTTGATTTGATGGTTTTGGGGCCTTTGGTTTGGTAACCTTCATCTTGAAGGGTTTAACCCTTTGTTGTCTTGAAGATGATGAAGCATCAGTTGAAGTGTTGGTGCTTGGTGAAGAAGATATCAAAGCCTGGTGGAATGATGGAGATGGTCCAAGAGGTGGTTGTATCGATTGTGAAGGAGAAATAGGAGATGTAGTTGTGGCAGAAACTTTCTTCTTATCCTTAGCATTTTGTTGTCTCAAAATCTTGGGAGTAGACTATGTGGCTACGAACCGGGCTTGACCAGTAACTTCCTTTGGGGTAGGGGAAGGTTCCTTCTTAAAAATTGGTACATTTATCTTATTCTCTTTTCCTTTCTCTATCTTCTCTGGAGGATCTACCTTTGGTTTCATTGGCACTGGCTCCATTGTTTCTCCTCACCTTTGGTTTATTTTCCTTGATGCAAAACATAATAATCTTGGTAGCATGATGTCAGTGGTTGTATGTTAGTATTTTGGTGCTCATATTTTATGTTTATATGGTGCTCGTACTTGATTATAGTAATTACTATAATACTATGATGTCTACAATGACACTACCTTGATGTTTGATCATACTATGATTAATGAAGTATTGAGCTTTGGATTACATATTGAGATGTTCATATCAGTTTATAGTAATATATAGATCTCGCGGCGAGTTCACAGTGATACATCATGCTCAGTTTGTAGTGATATTGTTCATATTCAATAGTAGATATATCTTGATGTTTCTTCATAATCACTATGACAATGACAGATATATGTTGATTTTTATTCATAATCACTATGACAATGGTAGATATATGTTGATGTTTATATTGAAAGATGTGGAAGGATAAGTGTTTACATTCTATTTCATTTAAATGGTAAACATTGTGACCTTGGCACTCAAACATGTTATTTTATAGGTAGGCCTTTTGGTCAACCCCCTATCCATCCTTCCTTATCAAGGTTACTTGATCGGTTTTAATCTTTTGATATGGTTAAAAAGTAGAAAATGAATTATGCCTATTGACATTTTATATTGAAAAATTAAGTGTAAGAAACCCTAGCTCCATAAAAATAGGGCACTGCCATCTATGCTAGACACAAGAATTCTATAATGTTTCCAAAAAAATTGGTTCAATTGGCTACCGAGTATTGAAATATTTGATAGAAAATTGCATTTTTTAGCAGTTATCATTGAATTTTTATTGTCATAAAAGTTGGCAGTTGAGTAAGAAATTGAAACAAAAGACAGTTGGTTGTAGGCCACCATTGAGCATTTGATGAGAACAATGATGGTTTGAGTAGTTGATGGGTATAGTTGGAGATTTGTAATGAAAAAGGGCTTTCAATTGTGGTAACCATGTTTTTCTTGTGGTGTATTTTATTTATTTCCTCTATTGTTTATGATGATTCAGTCATGTATTTCAACTATTTATTTTAATTTTGTTTAATTTTTTAATACGCTTAACATAGTATTATCTTCTGTAAACACCTAAATTTGGTCAGGTGTACTTATCAAATCAAATGGCAATTTACCAAATCAAATGGAAGCTAATTAAATCAAATGGGACTAAATCACATTAAAATCAAAGGATCAATTAATAAATATATCAATTAATTAAATCTAAGCCTAAAAGGGATTAATCAAAACTATGTAATTGATTTAATCAATTAGTTATATAGTTTAAATCAAAAATCAAATTCAACCCATTCCCTTACATGGCTAATTTATTTAATTAATTGAATTAATTAAATCTTATTTTATTTCAACAAAGGAGACAATAATTTGAAGAGCCAATGAGAATCAAGAATTGAAAGCACATGGATCACTCCAAATTTTGCAATATTGATCACTCATTTGACCCTTTAACATCCTCACCACTCAATTTGTCTCTTTGTCCCAACCTTTGAGACCAACATTTAAATGGTCTCTCCATTTGAAACCTTTTGAAAGCCTTCAACTCAACCAATCTTAAATCATGATCAACTTAACTCTACCCCCTACCCTTGGGAAATCCTATAAATACAAAGCATTTTGAGAGCATTAAGGATCCTAGACATTCATGAGCAATTGCATCTACACTATAGAGAAATCAATTTGAGATCATAACATTTTGAGCATAATAGTGAGTTTTGAGAGCAAAATTGAATGAATTGTGTGACAATTTAAGGAATTTGAGAGCTAGATTAGGCATAGCAATCATAATTTCTCATTCTAGGATTGTCACTAATGGAGATTAAGGATGTGAGCTTCATTAGCATGCTTAGTTAGAGAACCATGGAATGCTTATTTTTTATTTGTCAATTCTTTGATTAAATTTATATTATCTTTCCATAGAATTGATATATTTAAAACTAATTTCATGAAGGTATATTTTATATATACACAAATGGCACCCGCCATGGGGCTTTAAGCCTCTAATTTTTGTTTTTCATCATAATTTGCATGTTTTTGTATGTCTTGTTGTTGCAATTTGTAGTTTGCAGGAAAAGCGATGCCTATGAGGTAAATGTTCATGCGTATACACAGCAAAGCCATGCCTACAATAACTTCTCTTTTATGTCTTAACTTCTTTCACTATGTACCAAGCCTGAATTCATGCCTTTGACAGAGAATCTAGGCCTTTACATAGTCAAGCAACGCCTGACATCATTCCTTTACCGCGTGCTATCTTTCATTTAACACCTTTGTTGTTCTATTTTAGTGCATTTTAAATGTTATTTTATGCCTGATCTATTTTAAGTAGCACGTAGTAACTTTTTAAATGTCTCTTATAGTACTCCAAAATACCACGTAGATAGCAGTAAAGTAGCATGTATTATCATGTTAAATGACACGTAAAGATTTATGTGTTTTTCAAATTATAGGTTATTAAAATCAGAGAATTAATACTGTGTATTTTCTGATTTGTAGCTAAGAAAGCATCTGAAGGTGAAGAAACCAGAATAGAGAGTTTACAAGCAAGATAATGAGGTAAGAATTATTTCCAAGCATGCAAAATAAATCTATAATTTGACTATTTTGGACAGCCTAGGAGAAGAGGAAAATCTTTTTGAGCATTATGTTAAGATTGTAAATGCTTATAAAATCAAGTTTCCTACATTAAATTGAAATAATCTTGTTTAGGATCTTTAAATAATTTGCAATTTAGAAAGGATCCTTAAACCTTGTCATTTCAATTTCTTTATTTTTCTTTCGCTTTATTGGTTGTGTTGACTAACTTTGTTGGAGGAGAAGGAGAGGGAACGATCGCCACTAGGTGAGTCAAAAAGCAAGAAAAATACCCATAAATGCACCTAGCCTTTTGCTAGCTTCGAAAAGGTATTTTTCTCAACAAGCTTGAATTTTATTAAATTGTGGCATTCATTTTCCAAACTAGTCTAATTAGTAGCCTATTATTGTTCACCTAATGAGACATTATGCCTATGCTCTCAACTCTTGAAGTTGATCAAAATGCCAAAAATGTCAGATTTGGGGATAGAAAGAAAGGTTAAGGAATTAACCAAACATTTGATTTTTAAAAACCTCCTTGTCAAGAGGTTGGAATTCGCATTTGTTAAACATGTTTGGAAGAGAAGAAAGTAGTAGGGATATGCTCTTCTCTCTTTGAGTGAATCAAACTCCTAAACCTACCTATTTGATTCATTTCTTGCTTTAATATGAACACGTTAGAACTATAGACAGCATGCCTCCTGAGTACATCCTTACAAGGATGGTGAGAGGGAATGAACCAAGTAGCAGACAACCATCTTAGTCATGGTAAATCTGACCCACTATAATAAAAATGCATTCATCCTCAAAAGGGTGGGTGACAAACCGGTGTTGAGAATTTTAACCTCCTCTTGTAGTCCTTCAAGAGTGTGAAAAATCTTGTTTTAATGGGTGTGGGAGGCCCTTGTAATGGGGGTATAAAAGACTCATCATTTATTTGAACAGAAGTTACATTAAAACTTGGTTAAGTAGCAAGCTTACCTTTTAAAGCCATGTTAAGAGCCAAATTTGACCTTAGGTAGATTGTTTGGAGTTTTTCTTATCAAGACCTGTGAAAACATCTAAGAACATATATTTTGTGTGGTTTAGGAGTAAAGAAACAAGTTTTTATGTGTATGTTGTGTTTGTTTATACGTTTTTCAAACAAGAAAACATCCTTGAAATCTGATCACAAATTTAATTTTTTTTTAAAATCAATCAAACAGTGACAAATAATTTTTTCTTGGTTAAGTGATGCCTACCAACCTTCTTGTCACACGTACCAATTATTTTGTGTCACCTAACAACCAAAGTGGCACATACTAATTTTTAAACTACATGTGGTCATCCGCCAAGTGGTGCATACAACTATCAAGTACCGTGTACCAGCAATCAAACCACGCGTAATAAGTTCCAAATTTGTGTGTAACATCATTCCAATGAGTGCGTAAACAAATTTTAAGTGTCGCGTACCAACAATCAAACAGCGCATACAGACTGAGAAGCTAAAATAATGGAAATTTCCCAAGGGTTTGGACAAATTTTAATTTCATAATTGAATACCCTTTTGGAATTTTTAGTTGTGTATCATCTTGCATTGATCAGATTCCCTCATATTTTGAAAATTCAAAAAAAAAAGGGATTGATTGAAGGGATAAGCCAAGAAATATTCGATTCATGCTAATGTCGGCTTTCACTAGATCTCATAACATCAAGTCTACATTCAAATCTAATGGTACATATCTAAGGAAAGAAATTCCTTTCCCAAGTGATACATTCACCTCCTCACAATGAACGACTGAACCTACAAAATAGGTGGAACCAAATAGGATGGATTTTCCTTTTGGTAATATGGATCCCGATCTCATTAATCTTGTCAACAAGGACACCGCTGATAACCACAATAGTGGAAACACGGATGATAATAATAATGGGGCTAATAGAGGATGAATTGATGCTAATAACCAAGGGGTAGACAAAAATGGAGGTAATAATGACCCTTAATATGAGGAGGCTACCGAGGAAAGAGTAAAAAAAGCGGTGCAAATTCCATTCCTCATGAAACTCATGGAGAAAGTTCTAGAAAGAGATAGAGATAAATATTTCTTTAACTTAGCACAAGTGGGGGTAAAACTTCCCTGGGATTATGATGTTGATAAATTTAAAACTAAAGAAGATGATACTAATCCCATCGACATCATGAAAAAATAGTTTAAGTTATTTCAAATGCAATTGGACAGCATGAAAAAATGGGGGTTCCTAAACCCTTTTCACTCAAAGCATTATGTCCTTTTCTGTTTGACAAAACCCTAATTATGGTGTCATTCCCTAATAATTTAGTTTTTCCCAAGTATGAAAAATATGAGGGGGGCATCTGACCCACAAGATCACCTATGGTAATTTTGTACATTTATTTTGGAGTTCATGCATGACACAACCTATTTATGCAATTATTCCCAAGAATCCTTGGAGGAATGGTGATCGAGTGGTTTTCTAAACTACCCTCTTGTATTCACAATTTCAAAGAATTAGATTCTAAATTTGTGACACACTACTCCTATAACATCAAACATTAAGTCACAATGATTAACTTATGCAATACAAAACAAAATGATGAAGAAGGGTTCTTAATTTTCCTACAAATATAGAGAGTGGTATTTTCTCGATACCCTTGAAGTGTTCCCGAAAAGGAAAAGATGGAAATTTTCATAAATAGCATGAATACAAAAATGAATTACCGTTTGAGATTACAATGTCCACATTCTTTCCAAGACCTAATCAAAAATGGAGTCACAATGGAGGAACTATTATTAAAAGTGGAGAAATCAAACTCTACAAGGAAAACAGAAATTCCAATAATCACAACACTTCTAACAACAACAATAATAGCTATCCTCCTAATAACAATTAGTTTTGGATCAAAAACACTAACAAGGGTTTGGTAAATGATGGATTTATGGAAGGAAACAACTTAAAATCTACTCCCCTTAATCTCATGCAAGGATCTAATCAAGATAACAATGTGAATCAAGCACCTAAGGTTCCCTTCAATAACAATAACAATTTTGGGAACAATCAAGAGGCTAGCAAGCCTAAACCCTTCTTTGCTCCATCTCCTACAAGGAAATTCACACTCTTGGGTGAACCTCTTAAAAATGCACTGAGGACTCTCATTGTGAATAAAATTATAGGCTTACCTAAATCTCAGCCCTATAAGCCACAAGTGAAACCATCATGGTGGAGTGAGTCAAACCATTGTGAATACCATCGGAATAGAGGGCGTAAGACAAATAATTGTATGTGATTGAAACATATGGTGCAAGACCTCATAGATAATAGAGTGATCAAAGTGGAAGGACCCCAAAATAATGAAGATCACACTACTTTCAAAAAACCTTTCCTCAAAAATGAGAAAGGGAAATCTTCAAATACTAACAACAATGGAAATAATTCAAGGGGTAACAACAAAGTCAACTTTACCCATAGCTATGATAATACTATCAATACCCTATCAGTACATGAAAATAATATCAATGTTGTGGTGGTGAAGGAAAAACCTAGTAAAGAGACCTCTAATGTTGTCACTAGGGGGAAAGAAGCAAGGATCACCCTACAAGGAAGTGCTCCTAAAAATTTTGGCCCTACTCAAGCAACCACTTTGACAAAACAAGCACTTTCTTCAATGAAGCCCTATAGCTTAGTGGATCAATTGCAAAAGACACTAGCTCAAATTTCTATCTTGGAGCTATTGAAACTTTTTCCTAATCATAAAGAAATCTTGGAGAAATCTCTTGTGGAAATGACCGTTCCCAAAAAATTAGAGGAAGAAAGGTTTCAAAACATGGTGGTTCATTTTATTGCACCTCATTTTCTATCATTTTCTGAGCAAGATGACATGTATATAAATCATCCTCAAAACCTCCCATTGCATATAGAGGTCATGATCCAAAAGCACCGTGTCAAAAGAGTCCTCATTGACGGAGGGGCTGGTCTAAATATTTTCACCTTGATTCCATTTAAATCTTTAGGGTTATCTTAATCATCCATTGATCCTAAGAAGAAAATCACTATCAAAGATTATGATGAGGAGGAGAGTTCTTCCAAAGGAATGGTAGTTTTTCCTATTCAAGTGGGCCCCATCAAAAAAGATACCATTTTTCAATTCCTAGATATGAAATTAACTTATAACATCTTGTTAGGGAGGTCGTGGATTCATGAAATGCAAGCGGTGCCTTCAACATATCACCAATGTATCAAGTTTCTATACATGGGTGAGTAAATTACTATTGGAGGAGACTCAAATTCCTTTCAATATTGTAACATGGTGAAACCTATACATGATCTATTTATTCCACACAATAGAGAAGGATCCATTTCTAGTGCAATCATTGAAGAAACTAAGGAAGAAGGACCCAGTTCAAAATTGAATGCTACTTCTACCTCAAGTCAGAATGAAACTAACTCATCCATGTCGACTAAGGGAAAAGAGAAGGTTAGTTTTGAGGGTGAAAGTTCTAATGACCTTTTGGTAAAAGTTTCTACTCCAAGGGAAGAAATTTTGAAACCTTCTAGGGTTAAAATTGAACAAGCCAAAGAGGACAATTATCAAAATATGAGTGAAATGATGCACAAGTTTGAAAAACAATGTAAAATCAGTCAAAAAGGAGTGGGAGAATATTATGTTTCATTATTTGACTTACCCACTTCTCCAAGGACACTGATGAACTATAACTAAATGAATGTATGAAAATGTTAAGTTAATGATCACCGAGCTGTAGAAAGTTAATGCAAGACATTAAATCATTTAATGTATTATATTGTCATTGATGTCAACTTGATATACTCTGATTGGTCATATACATATTGTCAAAGACTTCAAAGAATCAAAGAGATAAAGGTTATGTTATCAGTAATGCATAAAAGTTCAATATACACCAAGCAATAAAAAACATCGATGAACATTGCACATTGATGGATAGAGAACCCCAAGAAGAGTCATAGTGATACTCAAGAAAGATACCTGATAAAGCATTACCGAGTAGAACCAAAGTGATACCCGAGCATAACTAAAAGTCACATTGTTGCTAGACGGAAAGAAAACCCTGACGGACAGAGACCCAGGATAACTGAAGTCAAGACTGAGCAAACAAGGAGTTAAACATAGATCCAAAATGAAGTTCAGAAATGACAAAAGACTTAGCTGGCAGGAGCTAAACATAGAGTTAACTTATTGATTACATTGTTTTCATCAACTAGTTAAAATCTAAAGATAAGATAGATATTTAAAGTTGGTTTTATTCCAGTTGTCAAGGATAAATCTATGGGATATAACTAAAGCAAGCTTTAAAGAAAGAATGGTGAGATTTCTAGATCACGTCAAGAACAAGAAAGAAAAGGACTTAGAAACGGTTAAATCATGTCTATAAAAGAGACAAGCTAATTCACTATGAAGAGAAAGGATTTTGAAGAGAATTCTGGTGAAGATAGAAGTCTTCATACATATCTGATCAAACAAGCTAAAGAACAGAGCTAAAGATTTAAGTAGACACCAAGTAATAGAGAAGAAACAGCATTCACCGAGCATAAAGAAGTGGAGCAAAGGAATTGAAGAGAACATTGATCAGAAAGGTATTATGAGCTTACAATAGATCTAAAAATCTACAAGATTAAGTTGTATTTATGAATAGATCATATATTGTTCTAGTTTAACCATTGATTCAGAAAATCTCTTAACAGAGTGGGATTTACCCATCCTTTATATATTGAGATACATCCCAAGGAGTATCAAAAAGTTTCTCATGAAGATAGCATAGTGAATTCCAGATATCAAGTGACAAACTATTAAATTTAAATCCTCTAACAAGGTCACACTTAACAGTGTGTTTGTAACCTTTAACAGGGTTGGCTCTTCACTGAGCTCACTTCAGAAGAGTGAAAATTTTGGGTTACTAGTCCCAAGTGGTTTTTCCCCTAACAGGGTTTCCACATTAAAAATCCATGTGTCAAATGTGTATATGGTTCATTTCTTTGATGTTTTTCTTTACACATTACTAAAATAGGATTGATTGGTAAATACTAAGTTATTTACTCTATTTCACTAAAGACTAGACTACTATTCAGTAAAGCTTAAGGAAAAGGATAAATAGTATACTCCGAGAAGTAGTTATTTGATAAGATTATTTAGTGGCATACATCTTGTAGGACTGAAGATAACTAGAGGTTTATATTTATGGTATAAAGTTTTGGGTTGATTTATTGGATTAATTTTTGAGGCCACTTATTCCCCTCCCCCCTCCCCCCCTCATTTATTCTAACAATTGGTATTAGAGATTGTGTGTTTAGAAAGGGAGTTTAAAGACTCAAAAAAAAGATCACAAGATGAGCAAAAGGGATGTGCCTAAGTTGAACAAAGACAACTTTGCATCATGGAAAAGCAGGATAAGACTCCACCTATCAGGTATTGGAAATGATGTTACTCAATACTTAAATACTGAATTTTTTTTACCTACTAGACCCCCAATAGTTGATCAATTGAGAGAAAAGCATGAACACAATTCTATGATGATAGAACTTGCTTCCTCACTCTTCGATGTTGAATTTGAAGATGTCAAATCATGCACCACTGCAAAGAAAATATGGGACAAATTGAAGCTAGTACATGGAGGAGATGCAAATGTGCTAAGAGATAAGTCAAAAATCCTAAGAGGAAATTTTGATGACCTAAGAATGAAAGAAGGATAAAACATCACTCAGTACAGCTGCAGAATCAAAGAGGTAGTCAATGCTATCCGAGGAGTAGGAGGTGTACTTGAAGAAGAAATACTGGTAAGTAAAATTCTAAGAACCTTACTACATCTGTATGTTATGAGAGTATCTTCTATACAAGAAATGAGAGCAGTAGCAAATAAAAATGTTACTCTAGATAGTTTGATCGGCAGACTTATTTCATTTGAAATGAATAACTTTGACAACAGTGTCTTACCATCTATTGAGAAAGCATTCAAGTCTTCTCTAAAGATAAGTAAATCAAATCATAAAGATACTATGAGAAATTATAGTGAAAGTGATAGTGATGACCAATAACTTGATTAGATTGAAGCACTAGTGGCTAGAAGATTGCAAAGAGGCAAAGATAGATACAAAGGTAAATTACCATTGGTATATTTTAATTGTAAAGATATTGGACACTTTGTTGCTAGATGTCCTAACAAAAGAAAAGAAGACAAAAATAATGACAGATCATATGAAAAGAAGTTTGATAGAGGTGATGACAGAGATTACCAAAGCAACTAACAATCTGATAGAAGAGACAACCAAGACTACGAGGACAAAGGAAAGAAAGCTTGTTACTTGGCTAAGAACAAATCTAACAATACTGACACCAAATCTAATGAAGATATTGAGGTGGTATTTGTTGCTATGAAGGATGATTCAGACAAAGAGGAAATGTATGTTGAGATTGCACTCATATCTAAGGTTAGTAAAAATGATGTCTGGATTATTGATAGTGGATGCACTCACCACATGACTAGAAATAAAGAAAACTTTGAAACTTTGGAATATTATAATGGTGGATCAGTAAGAATGGGTAATGACTCACCTTGTTCGGTTGAAGGTAAAGGAACTATAATATTAAATAATCTGATCAGATGTGAAAATTCATATTGGGTGAAAGGACTTAACTATAATCTATTGAGTGTTTCACATTTGAATAACACGAGACACCGAGTTGCATTTGAGAACAAAAAAGAAAACATATTTAATGAATCAGGAAGGTTGATCAGAACTGGTGAACAGAAAAAAGGTAACCTATTTTATCTTGATGATATTAACACCACTTGTTTAATGGCTAGAAACAAAGAAATATGGTTGTGGCATAAAAGGTTATTCCATGTGAATTTTGACAACATGATTAGGATAAGAAATAAAAGGAAAGTAAGAGTCTTACCAAGCATATCAAAGCCCGGCCATGTCATGTGTAAGAATTGTCAAAAAGGTAAAATGACAAAGTCTAGTTTCAAGAGAAAAACCTACACATCTAATGTTATTCTAGAATTAGTCCATACTATCCTATGTGGACCAATGAGAAAAAGAGCTAATATGGTGATAGATACTTCATTCTATTTGTAGATGATTATTCTATAATGATGACAGTTATGTTCTTAAAAGAGAAATCAGAAGCATTCAAGATGTTTAAATGGTATAAAGCCATAGTTGAAAAGAAAATTGGAAAAGAACTAAAATGCTTAAGATCAGAGAGAGGAGGATAATTTATTTCTGATTAATTCACTAACTTTGGTAATGAACATGGAATTCAAAGACACATTTCTACACCAAGAACACCATAGCAAAATGGGATTGCTGAAAGAAGGAATAGATCCATTGTTGATTGTGCCAGAACACTGATGATTGAGAAAGGCATCACACAAACATTCTAGAGAGAAGTTTTCAGTACTGCTATCTACACATTGAACAGAGTTCAATTGAATAAAGACAGCAATAAGACACCTTATGAGCTATGGTATAGACACACACCCAATGTAAGTTACTTTAGAATTTTTGGAAGTCAATGTTATATTTTGAAAGATGATAGAAATGGAAATCTTGACTCCAAAGGTGAAGAAGGAATATTTTTAGGATATTCTACCAAAATCAAGGCTTATAAATGTCATAACAAATCCTCTAACAAAATCATTGAAAGTACAAATGTCAAAGTAGATGAATTTGCTAAGATAAATGATGAGGAAAGAAAAAAAGAACCAGAAGACTAAAATAGGTTTTTCTACACTGAAGAACCTAACACTCTTTCTGAGCAATAGTGTATCACTCCCGAGTGACAGAACAATGTACCTAAGCATCAGGCTGCAAACACCGAAAATCAAGAAATTGCTCAGGGTGATGCACCGTGCGATGTAGATCAAAATGAAGGTTAAGATGATGATCAGAATGATGAACAAAGAGATGAACCGGTACTTTCCAATTATTTTAGAAGACACCATCCACAGAACTAGATCATAGGAGACAAAAGGGATGGAGTGAGAACAAGAAGTAAGTCACTAAACACTAGATGTTTAATTTGTGATTTTGAGCCTAAATTTGTTAATACTGCACTTGAAAATTAAGAATGGGTCAGTTCTATGAATGAAGAGATAGAGAAGATTTAGAAGAACATAACATGGGCATTATTACCTAGACTAGATGACAAGAATGTCATTGGTACCAAATGGATATTCAGAAACAAGCAAAATGAGAATAGGGAAGTCACAAGGAACAAAACAAGATTACTATGCAAAGGGTATGCACAAGAAGAAGGTATTGACTATGGAGAAACCTTTGCACCCAATTCTAGACTAGAAGGAGTGAGAATTCTACTTGCTTATGCTGCCTACAAATGATTCAAGGTATACCAAATGGATGTCAAGTCCGCATTCCTAAATGGAATACTAGAAGAAGAAGTATACATTGAACAACCAGAAGGGTTTGTTGATCCTAACAAGAGAAACATGGTTTGTAGACTACACAAATCCTTATATGGATTGAAACAAGCACTGAGAGCATGGTATGAAAGACTTCACTCCTAACTGATAAGTATTGGATTTGTAAGAACAAGTGAAAATAGTAATATGTATTTAAAAGAAGATAGTGATGATAACATTCTAATTTCTAAAATATTTCTTGATGATATCATATTTGGAGGTAATGATATGTTATGCAAATCATTTTCTAATAAAATGAAAAAATAATTTGAGATGTCAATGTTTGGGGAGATTAAATTCTTTCTTGTTCTACAAATTCTTCAACAGATGGCAGGCATCTACATCACACAATCCAAATACATCAAGGAAGTTCTCAAGGTATTCAAGATGGAGGACTCCAAGCCAGTTGGAATGCCTATGGAAACTAGATGCAAGATAAAAAAAGGAAGACAATTCAACCAAGGTAAATCAAACCCTATATAGATCTATGATTGGAAAATTCATGTATGTTGTTCATATTAGACCAGATATAGCACATGCAGTTGGAATAGATGCAAGATTCTCTTCTAATCCCAAGAAATCACACATGACTACTATCAAAAGAATTATAAGATATCTAAATAATATTGAAGACTATGGATTATGGTATAAAATAGAAGGAAAATTTGAGCTTCAAGTCTATACAGATGTTGATTGGGCTGGAAAATTAGATGACATAAAGAGCACAACTGGAGGAGAATTCTTCATGGGTGACACACTTGTAACATGGATAAGTAAGAAGCAATGATGCATCTCACAATCTACTACCGAACCAGAATATGTGGTTGCTGCTGCAAATTACTCTAACATTGCATGGATCAAAAAATTACTGGAAGTTATGAATATGAAAATTTTTGAACCAGTGATTATCTATTGTGATAATACTAGTACTATCAACATTTCAAAGAACCTTGTCATGCATGATAAGACCAAGCATATTACTATCAAGTATCATTACTTAAGAGAACAAGTGTAAGAGAAAGAGGTGATACTACAATATGTTCAATCCAAGGAAAAATTAGTAGACATATTCACAAAGCCATTGCCTAAAGATACATTTGAGTACCTAAGAAAGAGACTAGGGTTCCGACCCATGTCTATTGGTCACTAAGCTGACTAGGAGGTTGCATCAGCCTACACATAATCAGAAGATCATCCATGTTGATGCAAGAAAAGAGATGTACTACAAAGATATATCAATACACAGAAAGGTACTTATCTGCACTGAACACCAGAGAAAAATGTTGGCTACTACAGAGAAAAATTGTTGATGGAAAGGAAATTCAAGGAATATATTATGAAAAAAAATAGATATAGTTTGGCATTTCTGTCAAAGGGAGAGATGAATTAAGGGAGAGATTATATCCTTATGAAATATCTATAAGAAGTATTCAAAAGGAGAGATGTACTTAATGAATATGGAGAGAAATATATTGTTGTCAAAGGAAAAAGAGATATGAAATCTCTATCATAACTATCCATCAAAAAGAGGAACAGCCAAAGGGAGAGAAAACATCAGAGAAAGATTCAAAGAAACATCCATCTAAGGGAGAGAATTGGAAAAGTTAACATTGCATATCTATCCAGAAAAGGGATAAGAGATTCTAAAACAAAGGGAGAGACAATCAGAAATTGCTACATCTATCCAATGAAGGGAATGAAGAATGAAGAGAGTACTGTGCAAGAACCAAATCTAAGCTAGAAGAGGTTACCGAGAGTCAAACATTTGTATTAGTTATAGAAGAATAAGTTTGGTAGAGATTGATGATCTACTACTGATATATTTCATATTGTATTAGTAGTGTGTAGTATATTTCCATCAATGCCAAAGGGAGAGATTGATGAACTATAACTGATTGAATGTTTGAAAATGTTAAGTTGATGATCACCTAGCTATAGAAATTTAATGCAAGATACTAAATCAGTTAATGTATTGTATTTTCATTGATGTCAACTTGATATACTCTAATTGGTCATATGCATATTGTCAAAGACTTCAAAGAATCAAAGAGATAAAGGTTATGTTATCAGTAATGCATAAAAGTTTAGTATACACCAAGTGACAACAAACACCGATGGATAGTACACACCAATAGATAGAGAACCCTGAGAAGAGTCACGGTGATACCCGAGAAAGCATTACCAAGTAGAACCAAAGTGATACCCGAGAAGAACTGAAAGTCAAAGTGTTTCCCAATGAACAGACAACCCTGACGGACAGAGATGTCTGAGGACAACTAAAGTCAAGACCGAGCAAACAAGGATTTAAACACCGATCAAAAATGAAGTTCAAAAATGATAAAAGACTTAGCTGATAGGAGCTAAATATAGAGTTAACTGATTGATTACATTTTTTCATCAACCAATTAAAAGCTAAAGATATGCTAGAGGTTTAAAGCTATTTGTATTATAGTTGTTAAGGAGAAATCTACGGGATACAACTAAAGCAAGATTTAAAGAAAGAATGGTGAGATTTGTGGATCACATCAAGAACAAGAAAGACAAGGACTTATAAATGGTGAAATCATGTCTATAAAAGAGACAAGGTAATTCATTATGAAGAGAAATGATGCTAAAGAGAATTTTGGTGAAGATAGAAGTCTTCATATAGATCTGATTAAACAAGTTGAAGAATAGAGCTAAATATTTCTCCAGACACCAAACAACAGAGAACAAATGGCATTCACTGAGCAGAAAGAAGTGAAGAAAAGAAATTGAAGAGAACATTGATCAGAAAGGTATTATGAGCTTATAATAGATTTGAACATCTACAAGATTAAGTTGTATTTATGAACAAATCATATACTATTTCATTTTAACCATTGATTCAAAAAATCTCTTAACAAAGTGGGGTTTAACCATCCTTTATATATTGAGATACATCCCAAGGAGTATCAAAAAGTTTCTCATGTAGATAGCATAGTGAATACTAGATATCAAGTGACAAACTATTAAATTTAAATCCTCTAACAAGGTTGCACTTAACAGTGTGTTTGTAACCTTTAACATGGTTGGCTCTTCACCACGCTCACTTTAGAAGAGTAAAAAATTTAGGTTACCAGTCCCAAGTGGTTTTTCCCCTAACAGGGTTTCCACGTTAAAAATCCATGTGTCAAATGTGTATATGGTTCATTTATTTGCTGTTTTTCTTTATACATTAGTAAAACAGGGTTGATCGGTAAACACTAAGTTATTTACTATATTTCGGTAAAGACTAGACAGTTATTCAGTAAAGCTTAAGGAAAAGGATAAACAGTATACTCCAAGTAGTATTTATTTGATAAGATTATTTAAAGGCATACATCTTGTAGTACTCAAGATAACTAGAGGTTTATATTTATGATATAAAGTTTTGAGTTGATTTATTGGATTAATTTTTGAAGCCACTGATTCACCCCCCCCCCCCCTCAATTATTNCTGATTCCCCCCCCCCCCCCCTCAATTATTCTAATAGGACACATGGAAAACCTTCTATTTCTCACCCACCTGAAAAGTACACTTCTTATTTCGTGAGATAAAGTGATCAATCAACTTTAGAGAAAGAATACAAATGAAGTCTTGCAATGGCTTTACAAAGATGAGGATAGTACAAGTATTCCAATTGAGAGAGTTCAACATATTAACATTCAAACATACCAACATGGAAAAGGATTCCAAATCATGAAAAATATGGGTTACAAGGGAAGACGACCCTTAGGCATAAGAAACAAAGGCTTGTTAGAACCCATTCAACCTTGTTGGAGATCCAAGGATGAAAAATCAGGCATAGGATATCAAGAGAAAGGAAGTAATTCAAGCAATATCCATGATTCCTATGAACATGTACATATGTTAGGATCTGAAAATGAAGATGAATCTGACGAATATGAATGGGATCATTTATCAAAATATTCTTGTCATGACAAGGAAATAGATGTCATTCACACTTATGCTTCTATATCTAGTACAAGAAAACAAGCCAATATGGTCCAAGGATCAAGTTCTACACAAGTGCCAAATGATTCTCAAGCACCAAATGTAGGCCAAGAATCAAGTGAAAATAAATGGGTAGGTTAACTATGGGTAACTTCATTGGTAGGAGATTCAAAAGTTAGGTTTAATCCATGAAATTTTATCCCATATAAATCCAAGAGGACTCAAGTGAAGAGAATTTTGATCCAACTTCTATGGAATACCTTGAACAAGCTCATGTCATTGATTTAAGTGATACAATGAATGAACCTTTGAATGAATTCACATCCTTAAACCCTACGAATGAAAGCTTACCCAACGAATCCTTATCTGATATCCATCCCGAACTTATTGATTGGGATTTGACCTAGCCAAATGACATAATTTATTTCTCTAATGACAATACCATGGTCCTATACCTCAATGCGGTTGAACCATCTTCCACCATTGAACTTGATCCAACCATGGTTATGAAAGCAAGTGTACAATCTCTCAATCCACAAGAAAAAAAAAAGTTAAAAAGTTAAAAAATGAAATGGTCTAGTGGTGAAAACCACCATGTGGCAGTGTTGGATCCAAAAAAAAAGTAAAAATAGAGGATGTCTCCAAAGGTGAAAACCCAATTGTGGCACATAAGGAAGAGAGATTGGACACATTTCCTAAACATGAAGAGAAAATATCTCCCATCTTAATTGAACCTACAGAAAGAGTTAACATTGGCATGGAATTGTAACCCAAGTTCATACATCTTGCAGCATCTTAAACTCCAACAGAAAGACAAGATTTCATCAAATTCTTCCAAGAGAAACAAATCAATTTTGCATGGTCTTATGCGGACATGTTGGGATTAGAGCCTAGTTTCATAATGCATCATCTCGATGTGAAACCCAGAGTGAAACCAATTAAGAAAAATTTAAGAAAGATGCATCCTCGTGAGGCTTTGTTGGTCAAAGTGGAATTAGAGAAGTTACTAAAAGTTGGATTCATAAGAGTCATAGCCTATGTGGAATGGATTTCAAACATTATACTAGTGACTAAGCATGAAAAGTCCATCCGATTGTGCAATCTCTATCTTGCTTGTCCTAAAGATGATTTTCCATTACCAAGCATTGACGCTATAGTGGACTTAACAGCGGGACACTCTGTGTTCTCTTTAATGGATGGATTTAGTAGTTACAACCAAATCATAATAGCACCTAAATATCAAGAAAATACTTCTTTTACTTTCCCTTGGGGTGCCTTCTATTAGAACATCATGCCCTTTGGCCTTAAAAATGTTGGAGCTACAAAGAAAAGGGTGATGACTACAATTTTCCATGACATGATGCACACATTTCTTGAAGATTATGTGGATGAAATTTTGGCCAAGTCACATGAAAGAAAATATCATCTACCTATTTTAGAGAAAATCTTTACAAGATTGGAACAATGCAAAGTTAGGTTAAATCCTAAAAAGTGTGCATTTGTTGTCCAATATGGAAAGTTATTGGGTTATATAGTTTTGGCCAAAGGAATAGAGGGAGATCCAGAAAAGGTTCAATCAATTATGGAGATGAAAACACCTAATAACATTAGCCAAATGAGATCATTACAAGGAAGACTCCAATCCATTAGAAGATTTATATCTCAATTGGCAGAAAAATGCCATTCTTTCACTAGGTTATTACACAAGGATAGCATCTTCAAATGGGATGATGAATGTGAAGAAGCTTTTACACTCTTGAAGACATAATTAATAAATCTACCTATTTTTATGTCACCCATCAAAGACAAACCCTTATTATTGTACATTTCAGCAATAGAACGTTCTTTGGGGTTTTATTAGCACAAGAAGATGATGATGGCAAAGAAAGAGCAATCTATTACTTAAGTAGAACCTTAGTTAAATATGAGTTAAACTAAAGTTTCATGGAGCGATCTTGCTTAGAAGTATTTTTTTCTTCCCAAAATATATGATATTATATGTTAATACACAAGGTCAAATTGATTGCTAAGATTGATCCTCTCAAATATTTACTTAGCAAAACAGCTCTCACAGGAAGGATAGCTAAATGGGTGATGATATTAAGTGAGTTTGATATTGATTATGTGGACCGAAAAGCCATTAAGGGACAAGTAATAGTGGATAAATTGGAGGAGAATCACTTTGTGTCAAATCATCCTATTCAAATAGAGTTTCCAGATGCAAAAATAGTGAATGTGGAAGCAAAAGCATGGAAGTTGTATTTTGATGGATCCTATACCCAACATAGATCAGGAGCCAGGATTTTGTTAATCACACCTCAAGGATATACTATTTCTAAATATTACAAACTTTTATTTCCATGTAACAATAACATTGCAGAATATGAGGCTTTAGTCATTGGAATCAAAATGGCTTTAGAATGGAATAAGACAGAACTGCAAGTATATTGGAGATTTAAAACTAGTCATTAATCAAAGTAATGATGAATACCAAACCAAAGATGAGAATTTGATGCCTTACAAGAGGATGGTATATGATTGGAAAAAGTACTTTGTTTTGATCACCTTTGAACAAATTCAAAGAGACAAAAATAGGGCAGTGAATGCCATGGCTACTCTAGCTTCATTACTTCAACTACCAGATCAAAATGCTAGGTATGAGTTCTTCGTGGAAGAATTGGTAAAACCTAATTTTGAATTACATGAAACCCAGCTCATTTACCTATTAAATGGGCATGACTCACCTTGGTATGGACCTATATTTACTTATCTTAAAAACCAAGTCTTACCCTTAGACCAAACCTGAACTCAAAATAGACATTTTATACACCAAGCAGCCCATTATACTATCTTATCTGACATATTGTATTGTAAAAGCTTGACGGAATGCTACTTAGGTGTCTAGAGAATGAGGATTTGAAATTATCTTTACGTGACATTCATGATGGTATTCGTGGGTCTCATTCGAGTGGGTTGAACCTAGCTAAGAAAATCCTTCACATGGGTTAATTTTGGAAAACCTTAGAGAAGGATGCTTGTCAATTTGTCAAAGTGCATCTGAAATGTCAATATCACAGAGATATGATTCATGTGCCCGCACAATAGCTACACCCAATAATTACACCATGGCCTTTTTTATCAATGGGGATTTTTTCTTATTGGGATGATTTATCCACCTTTATTTGATGGTCATAAGTACATTATAACTATAATAGAATACTTCACAAAATGGGTAGAAGTTGTGCCCCAAATCTGAAGATGAAGAAGATCTCCTAAGTAAAGGGTCTAGAGATTATGTGGACATAACAAAGATTAAGAGTATTTGGGTTGATATTCTAAAGGTTATGATAGAGTGCTTTACTCTAGATGGGTGCTACTCAAAAATCTATAATCTTCACTTTGTTTTAGTTAATCATTTTAGACATAATAAGAAAATCTCATTTCCTTTCTTTCTACTTAGTTCTCTAAACAATAGCATAATGGAGCATAGGAAAAATGCCAGCAATCCGGTGTTGCATGAAGGGTTAATCCTACTTATTATTGACTACGCTATGAATAACATCCCATAACCCATTCCAAAAAGGGTTAAAGGGAATGTTAAGAAAATCAGGCTAGAAAGAAAAAATATGGACTCAAAGAAGAGGGATAGGAGCAAGATGAAGGAAAAACTAGACAGAGATGAGGATTCTGAAGACCAAACCCTATCCCCTCATGGTAATGAAGAATAGAACATACATGATGAGATTATTGAGGATGATCCAGTGAATGAGGAGGATGCCCCCAGGAATAAGGAGGAGATTCATGTGAATTAGGTGGATGATCCTGCAAATGAGGAGGATGCCCATGTGAATGAGGAGGCGATTCCCATGAATGAGGAAGAGAAAAAAGATAAGAGAAAGGAGGGGTCGATAATAGGGCTAATGAAGAAGAAAATCAAGAGAAGGAGAAAGAAGAAGAAAAAGCAAAGAAGAAAGATAATGAGGGTAAAGACAAGGAAGAGTTGAACGTGCAACCTAATCTTAGGGCTGGTGATAGAAACAAGGAAAAATAGAGAAAGGATACTAGAAATCAAATAAATATCGAGTTTGACATTGATGATAGAATCCCTAAGAGCAAATAGGATCATGGCGCTAATATGGAGAAGTGGATTAGCAAGGACATGAATGAAATGAAGCAGCACTTGAAGGAGATGGAAGAAGCCATGGATTCCTTTAAAGCTAAGCTGGAAAAGATAGAAAAGATGGAAAAGGATCTTTTGATGAAGGTAAATAATAATAACTTGAATGAAGAGACAATGGCTAGAATTACTGCTCTAGTGGAGGAGAAGCTGAAATATATGAAAGAAAAAGTTAGCCATAATGTGCATATGATTAGTATCATTCTTAAGCATAGCAATGAGGGGCTTAAAGTCTTTGTGCTTAATTTTAAGGCTTTATATGTCTATCTGGAGAGAAGCATGCTTGAGAATACAACAATCACTATGGAGGATAAAGTCAGGAGCTCAGGCCCAGGAACTAGAACAAGAAGCGGCATCAAAAGGAAATGTCCAGAAATGCCTAAGGAGCTTAAAGCCCTTAAAGAATCCATTGATATGATGGAAGATACACAACAAGAGGTTAAGAAAGCCTTTGAAAATATTAAGTAGTTTCTCTTTCTATTTCGTGCTGGAAGTTTTTCTAGTAGATGTGCTGGAAACTATTTTTTGGCTTCTTTTTGTAACTCTTTTTGGTTTTTTCTAGGGTTGGTTGGGGTCCTGCTTCTTGTTGTATAGCAGGCTATCAATGTTTGTAAGGGTTGTTGTTGTTTATCTTTTTTTCTAAGCTGTAAATGGTTTTGGGTACCATTTAAAACCTATATTTACCTTTATCAAAAACAACTGCAATGGGTAAACAAATATCCATGTTCATTCTAAACTACATCATTTGTTGATATAGTAACCCTCAAGCCATCATAACAGACAATGGAAAGCAATTAAAAAATAAAGATGTGGATGAATTGTGTGAGACATTTCACATTACACACCATTCTTCTTCAATTTACTATCCTCAAGGAAATGGTCAAGTCAAAGCAACAAATAAGAACATCCTTAAGATATTGAAGAGATCAATTAATAATTCAGGAAGGGATTGGCATGTACAATTAAACCCGATATTGTGGGCCTATAGAATGAGCATTAGAACACCAACAAGAGCAACACCATTCTCTTTGGTATATGGAGCAGAAGTTTTTTTACCTTTAAAGTTTGAAATCTCATCTTTGAGAGTATCCTTGCAAGGGTTGATAACTGATGAGGATTATAGGGTTGCAAGACTTCAAATATTGGAACTATTAGAAGAACATCAAACTCAAGCCTATGAACACTTGAAAGTGTACCAAAACCAGATTTCAAGGAACTACAACAAGAAGATCAATCCTAGAGTATTTCAAGTGGGAGATTTAGTGTTGAGAGAGAACCCTAAGAATCAATTAGAGTGAGAAAATAAAGGGAAATGGGAAGCAAATTGTCTAGGAACCTTTGTTATTACTTCTTCTTTTGGCATGGGAACATACAAATTGGCTGATTGTGAAGGAGATGAGCTACAAGAACCTATCAATAGCATTCACTTGAAGAGGTTTTACACCTCAGCAGATGAAAGTGTATAGGTTGAAAGAGTATCAGACAAAATTTTATTTGATGAGATTATCATCATTCTTTGTACATGAGAAAATTTCAAAATACAAAAAAATGAGAAAAGTTCAAAATCCAAAAAAATGAGAAAGATCAGAAAAAAATTTAAAAAAAATGGAAAAGCATAAAAGCATAAAAAGAGGAAAATTGAGCATGAAGAAAGCAAAAAAATTCAAAAAAAATGTTGACTTGGTGAAAACCTAGCAATAGGCACCCTGGTAAAAAAATGAAAAAAAAAAGAGAAAAAGAGAAATAAATTCAAAAGGTGAAAACCTGGTGTATAGTCAGAAAATGGAAGAACTTCCATGGTATACTAGTTTATCCTTCTAGGTAAGTGGTTTGGGGTCATATCAAGAACCTTAAATGGGTTCTTGACTTTGACCTATATTTCCCCCTGTTCTGCCTCTCTTTCCACTTCTTTCCATCTTTTTTTTGACATCCTGGACTGCAGATCTGAGGTCTTTGACCTCAAGGTCTGGGTCGACCTTTTGGGTCTATGTCAACCTCAACCCTGACCTAGGTCAAGGTTGACCTTGACCCTGACCTAGGTCAAGGTCAACCTTGACCTTTACCCAGGGTTCAAATCTCAGGGTCCCATAGTTTTCGGATGTCGGTCTTTGCAAAAAGCTATTTCTCACTTCTGGGTTGGTTGTTTCGGGTTCTAAAGCAGTGATTCCTAAATTATATTTAACATAGGTCCACTTCTAGGGGCATGGGTCCAATTAGGATTTAATTCTCCTATGTAGTCCTCCTTAGAATATTTTTCCCTAGTTTCATATAAAAGGGATCCTTTTCTCCTCTCATTTTCTCTAAGTCCTCTATTGAAGCCTAAGCATCCTTGAGCAATTGAGAAACATCATCAAGTGAAGTTCAAACAAGAAATAAAGAAATATTTGAAGAAAGGATTCATTCACCATAAAGACTTCAATAATTCAAAGAGATCCATGGGAGGCCATTGAAGGATTCAAGCTACATAGTGCCCTTTTTGGTGATCTCTCCATCCATCTTCTTCCAAGCCTCTTCATAATCAAGAACCCATTCAAGATTTGATGTTGGAGATCTATAAGAAATTTATTGAAGACATCCTAAATTTTAAATTCTATATCCATTGGTGCATACATACTTGTGGATTCAAGGATTCGAATCCTCCACAAGGACTTTTACAAGCAAGGTGAATTTATGCATTTACTTTGTTTACATTTATGCAATTTCAATTCATTTATAAGGTTAATTCCAAAACTGGGGTTTGACCAAAGAAAACCCCTCCCCCACAACAAACAAACCTCTTTTTCTTGCAGGTACAAGTTTGGGACTGTGGATTTGGACTTAGATCTGGATACCCTTTTCAGCTTTCTTTCAGGCTCCGCGAACAGATTTTCTGTCAAGGCTATGCAGGTCAGGGTCAAGATTATTGGGTCAGGGGTAACATTTGTGGGTCAAGGTCAACCTTTTTCACAAGACAGTGTCAAATCAGAAAAATATTTTTGGGTTTTGTTTGTCTCTACATTCTGGTTCTGGATCATACTTCAAATTTTCCAGAAATAGAGTACAGACCTCAGAAAATAGCATTTTTTGGATCTCCAATACTTTAAGGTTGGTTTTTCTTCTCATCCTTTTCAATTATTATAATCTATCATATCTACATTTAGAATTAACAGAATTTATGATCTCCCTCTTTGTTTTCATTTCCAAATGGTTAATTTACTTGTGCATTAATCCCTCTTTTGGGTTGATCAACTTGGATCTTTCATTTGTGCATTTGAGGATAAAGGTGGAACATCTTATTTTCCTCTTAATACAAACTTCAATTAAATGTAAAGTTGGTTTAAGGGAATTAAGTGAATTAATATTAAAACACACATCCCCTTTTCCACCCTTCACAAGAAAGTGGTGGAGACCCCCTTTTCCATCTTAAATTTTGGTGAACCCACGATAGAAAACTCTTTATTTTTGGTTTTAGATTTACATGTTTATGCTAGATCTTGCATGTTCTTTCAATTACATTTAAAATTAATAAATCAAAATCTTGTGATTGTTCATTTACATTGCATTGGTGTATGAGCTTTACCACATCTAGTCCTACTTATAGTATCCTGGTTAGAAAAATCCATAGAATTATGGGTTTCTTTGATTCAGAGTCTTCCTCTCCTTTCCTTAGGATCCTGGATGATAATTTGATAACTCATGATTCCAATCCTTCTATGAAGCATAACTCTTCTCACTCATCTCATGATGAAGATGACACTTTAAGAGTTCCTCCTAAACAAGTACAAAAACTTTCAACCGAACTTGGTAAAATGGGAAATTCGCTTATCCAAGAAAACCATAATCAAGATTCCATCCAATCTATAGAGGCCCTTAATAAATTCCTCTGTGATAATGATCAAGGTGTTAATTTCTTGTGTGGTCTTACTCATCTTGTGCATTCAAATGTTAAAACTTTATCCCAAGAAGCTCAAGAGTTAGGATTCACACCTATTGTCACTAGTGTAGGACCTTCTTCTATTCCTTTACCTAGAATTCCTACTTATACTCCTCCTTTGATGACCACATCTTTCCAAATTGCATCCATTCCTGTGACTGCTCCACCGGTATCTTTACCTACCTCACAACCTTCATATCATAGTGTGTGTTTTACTTATACTAATCCTCTTCCAACTGTGGTTCACAATGTTCCACCAGTTGTGTCTTCTATTCCTGCTGCTTCCTATACTTTTCCTAGTGTTCCTAATATTACTATGACACATGTTTCCTCTAATGATTCCACAATTATTAGTTTGGCTCAAACTGTGTCATCTTTACAACAACAACTTGCATCTTCAACTCAATCCAAATTTAGCATTCCTACGTGTGATATGGGTAGTCCTTTATCCTTAGACATCATTTGTTCTACTGTCCCTCAGCAAGCCGATATGCCTCATCTTGAGAATAAAAATGGTAGAGGTGATCCTGTTACACATGTTAAAACATTCTAAATCCTTTGTAGTGATTATGCTCATGACCATAGGATTTTAGCTAAATTGTTTGCTAGAACTTTACGAGATAAAGCTTTACAATGGTATTGTTCTTTACCTCCTTATTCCATTGATTCTTTTCCCAAACTCGCCAATGCTTTTATCTAACAATTTCAAAATAACATTGGTCCACAAGTGTCCTTATCCGATTTAATGCATTGTAAACAAAACATTAAGGAAAAGTTGAATGATTTTATTGGTAGATTTAAGCATTTGTATGCTCAAATTTCCTATCATGTTCATGATATTTATATTCAACATATGTTTATTTCAAATTTACAAAAGGATATTAGAGATAAGATTCTACTTACTAAATTTACTTCCTTTCAACAACTGTGTGTAGCACTTCACCATTATCAATTACAAGTGAGTCAGTTTGAGAGAAACACTCCAATGGATCCTATTCCAGTTGATAAGAGTCACAATGCTCCTAATCCTAATAAATTCTAGAAACCTAACAACTATGTCAATATTAATAAATAGATGAATGCGGTTGCTGATCAAGTTGCGGTTACATCCAACAATACCACTTCTGCATCCACTGCTTTCTATATGAATCATATGTTTACTCCTCTCTCTAAAAATTTGCATTATATAATGAGTAGGTTGTTAAGTGCTAGTATGATTACCTTGCCTCCTATTCGACCTCTTCTTCCCACCATGATAGCTTCAAAATATTTTGATTCTAAATCTTTATGTCAATATCATTGCCAGAATGGCTATGATACCGAAAAATGTTACTCTCTAAAGCATAAAATTCAAGATTTAATTGATTCCAAGGCTTTGACTGTTGATAATTTTGATGGTAATGGGAATAAATATGTTTCTCCTCCTAATCAAAACCTTCAAATCTATATGAATCCTTTACCTACACATGATGCTAATACTATAGCTCAACCATCTTCTGTGGATATTGTTTACAATTCAAAGATGGATGATCTTAATCACATTGTGAATCATGTGGAGGGTGTTGTTTCGTCTCAACCTATTGTTCAAGATCCTTCACCTTCACTTCAACTTCCAGTTCCACCTAAATCTCAAAAAAAAATGAAGGATAAGCGACCTAGGGAACTTTTAATTACCTTTGATGATTTTGAAATGATTAAGGCTCCCGATGGTCCACTTTATATCTATGCTACGATTGCTAAGATACCTAGTCGTGGTTGTCTAGTTGATCCCACATATCTAATAAATGTCATTACTGAGGAAAATATTTTTATGAAAGGACTAGAATGTGATTTTTATGATCCATCTGATGCATGGATCCAAACATGTAATGGTTTTCTTTATCCTGCACTTGGTTCTATTAACTTACCTGTTGAACTTTGTGGTAAAGTTGTAGATACTACCTTCATCACTATTCCTACTTCTGATCAATTTAAAATCAAATTTGGTTTACCTTGGATAACTTCTATGCATGCTATCGCTTCTCCTTTTCATAAATGTCTTAAGCTCATTCATAATGGAGAAGTCAAGATGATTAATCCTAGTTTGTATCAACCTTCTGTTGGAAAGTGACAATGCAAGCAATTGTTATTTTTGTCATTGATGTCAAACCTTTACTGGTGAGACTATTGCTATCTATTTGAGTACCATATCTATTGTTGATGAAGAAGATTTAACAAGAAGACCAAGTGAATGGTCGAGTTAAGGCAATTCAAAGGGTACTTGATCAGTTGGCACTCTGGCAAAGTAATTTGTTGTTTATCTTTCAAAGACAGTTTTTCTGGTTGTTTTGTGTCGAGAAAGTTTGGCTTGTGCCGAGAAAAGTTGCTTATGACGAGAAAATTTTCTTGTGCCAAGTAAAGTTGCTTGTGACGAGAAAAAATTTGCTCAATGTTGACCACCATTGAAATTGCCAAGTGAAAACAGTGATGTTGGCCGACTTACAGTAATTGGATTAATGATGAGATTTGAGATCTCTGGCCGACTTAGTTGATTTTATTGGGATATTTAATGTTAATTAAAGATTGATCAACATCATTTAATGTATGGGTAATCATAATTAATGCATGGTTTCAAGATTTAATTAAAGACTACTTTAGAGAAGTAAATGTAATACAAAGATGGAATGATCCATTGGATCTGACCTAGCCTAAGATCTACGATCTTGTTTAAGTAGAAAAAGATTTATCTAACCTAGACAGAGAGGTATATGATAACCTCAGGGGTTATTCATTGAGTGTGGATGAATGTATGTGTATGCAAGAGGTTTGCATAGTTGATTTACTTTTTAGCATGATCTAGCAGAGAAGGCAAAAGGTAGAAGCAGAAAGTTGCATGTGTGATTGCTTGATGAATTTCTAAGAAGATCAGAATGTTGAAATGACAATGCAGGCTATCCAGTAAGTTAACATCAGAGCTGTAATTAGATCTGAATTGCAAATTAAGTTGTATGTACCAGATCACAAACTTTTGATTACTTTCTTACCATTGTATCAGTTAAATCCTTTAACAAGGTTGACTTAACAGTCATTTGTATAAATCCTATAACAAGGTGACATTTAGATTGGAATTTTCTAAGTCCTCTAACAAGGCCACTCCTGACAGGGTGATTAAATCCTTTAACCAGGTCACACCTAGCAGTGTGTTATTGTAACCTTTCATAGGGTTGGCTCCTCACAGGGCATCACTTCAGAAGAGTGAAAACTTGGTAGCATGTTACTGGTGGTTTTTCCCATATTGGGTTTCCATGTTAAATACTTGTGTCAACTTGTGTGAATGCTTATAGTTTGCTTTATTATTATGTTACTACAAGCTAATTCCAATTGATAGTAAACTGCATGATTAAAGTTGTTGATTTATGCTACTGCTGTCGAGTAGATCTGAAGTACATAAGTTTTTATTTGCTAAATCTAGACCTAAGGATAACTGATTCACCCCTCTCCTCTCATTTATTCTAAATTCATTCTAACAATTGGTATCAGAGCATTGGTCTCCTGAAAATAGTTTGAAGGTACTTGGAGTGAAAAGATCAAGATGTATAAAAAGAAGGTTCCCAAGATGAACAAAGATAACTTCCCTACATGGCAGAGCTTGATGAAACTACATTTGGCTGGTATTGGAGATGATGCTAATCAACTTATTAAACATGACTATGTACCACCTACTACTCTTCTCTCAGCTGTACAACTAAGAGAAAATCAAGAGCACAATCAAGCAATGTTGGAGATAGCCTCCTCATTGAGCTATTCTGAGTTTGATGATATAAATAGTTGCATAAATGCAAAAGAGATGTGGGGAAAACTTGCAACTGTCTATGGTGGAGACACAAATGTGTTGAGAGCTAAATCAGAAAGTCTAAGAGGTAAGTTTGATGAGATGAAAATGCAAGAAGGTGAAAATGTCATTCAGTACTATGGTAGAATA
>MU224910.1:2141084-2156405 GCA_018584345.1 Thuja plicata | reverse complement strand
TTACCATTGTATCAGTTAAATCCTTTAACAAGGTTGACTTAACAGTCATTTGTATAAATCCTCTAACAAGGTGACATTCAGATTGGAATGTTCTAAGTCCTCTAACAAGGTCACTCCTAACAGGGTGATTAAATCCTTTAACCAGGTCACACCTAGCAGTGTTTTATTGTAACCTTTCACAGGGTTGGCTCCTCACAAGGCATCACTTCAGAAGAGTGAAAACTTGGTAGCATGTTACTGGTGGTTTTTCCCATATTGGTTTTCCACGTTAAATACTTGTGTCAACTTGTGTGAATGCTTATAGTTTGCTTTACTATTATGTTACTACAAGCTAATTCCAATTGACAGTAAACTGCATGATTAAAGTTGTTGATTTATGCTACTACTGTCAAGTAGATCTGAAGTATAGAAAGTTTTTATTTGCTACATCTAGACCTAAGGATAACTAATTCACCCCTCCCCTCTCAATTATTCTAAATTCATTCTAACACCTTCTAGGCCTAAAGATTGTGTTTCTCTTGATTTCTTTTAGCCTTCATTACCAAATTCATGTCATCCTTGCCCTGATCATCTCTTTTGCTCATACCAAGCTTACAAACATCGCAAAATTGCTAAGTTAAGCATGCCTCAGATAGATCCTAACCGTGGACTTTTGCCTACTCCTTACATACCTCCTTTATCAATTACTTCTAATTCTACTAATCAAACTTATAAAGTTTCATTACAACCTACTGAGAATCCTCTTATAGAACTTGTGAAGGAATCAGTGGTCATTTCTCCTAATTCTCAAAATATGTCAACCAAAGCTAAATGTGATAAATATTCTAATGAATGTCGTAAGAAGTGTAGAGCTAATGCTAGAGCTCATGTTTCTATTATTCATAACTCCTTACCTTCTTTTGATCAACCCATGCCTAATGCATTAGATGTTGATATTCACAAAGATGTTAAGATGAATGAGTATGATGATCTTATTCACATCTTAGAACCCATTTCAATCAACCTTGTTGAGGAGGACACTCTCGATGATCCTATTGATCTTAGTGATTAATATGAGACCATTGATCTTGATATTGATCTACCTCATATGCTTTCAACTCAATTAACAATTACACCTAGTATTGAGCATTGTGATTATCAAGAGGATCTCTATTTGGAACTAGCTATCATTCCTACTATATTGGATATAGTCCCTCTTGCGAGTTTCCCACCTTCCATTAATAACCTAAACCAAGATGGGGAGGGTCGGCAATGTGCTTGATTGGCTTATCTTTTATGGTAGCCCCTTTTGTGTTTGCATGTCATGTTGTGCTTCTCCTATAATGTATTTGCTAAATATTTATTAGATTCTTTTATATGACCCTTGTTACTCCGTTGGTGCAAGGTGATAAAGGAATCAAACTTGTTGTACAATTCTTCTATATGTATCTTTACTCTTCTATATGTTGTTTCATGTTATGTTGTACTTGTGATATTAATCATAAATGTTTTCCTTGTATAATCTTCTTGGATCTACGACATGGTAGCACTAATTCTTTTTGGTCTCCAATTTGTGGTCTGAAAAGATTCTTCTTCGTAACCCTCAAAGTTTTCTTTCCTCCATTGTGATTGTAGTTCTACTTTCTTTAGGGAATGATGTCAATTCATTTGCAATAATATCATATTTATATGTACATGTTATCTTATGATCATACTAACCCCATAGTAGGTAGATCCCTTTTGTGTTCTTGTGGATGTTTGTGTTTTATTTCTCTTGAGTTGTCTTTGTTTGGGGGCATCTCGTAGTGGAAACGTAATCCGTAGAGTTGTTTATGTTTCCGTTAAAACCATTTCTCTTGTTAAAGTGTTAGCAATGACTTTAACATGGGGGCATACGCTCTACTCACTTTTTTCACACACGCACATTCAAAATAGCTTTCAAGACTTAAAAACTTTTTCCCTTTATGGATTAAAAACCTAATCCTTAAAACATGGACATTTTACCTTTTTAGGATCTCTTGATCTCTCCAGTTTAAAAATTACACGGATCTCTTGATCCCGCCAATTTTCAATTTACATTCTGTTGATCCCTTTAAGAACAGATCCCCCATATGGCTTGACTAGTAAGTAGCCACATTCACTAGACAGTTCAACTCCATCTTTCTAGTTATGCCTTTTTGTGTGGTTCACAATGAGACATAAGTTCTCATTTGGCAAGATAATCACACCCTCTCTCTTTCTCTCTTTAACTAAGTGATGTCTCTCTTATCATGATCTTAGGGTTGATAAATACTTAAGTCCCTTGGGGGCTTGGGGATTTCTTTGTCCCTTTTGATTCCAATAAGATTGTCCTTTATCTATGTTCTCCTTTACCAAGAGTTTGTGTTGAGTCCATACTCTTCCTAAAGTGGGGGCTAAATGTATAGTCAGAAAATGGAAGCACTTCCATGGTAGACTAGTTTAGCCTTCCAGGTAAGTGGTTTGGGGTAATATCAAGCACCTTAAATGGGTTCCTAACTTTGACCTGGCTTTCCCCATGTTTTTCCTCTCTTTCCACTTCTTTCCATCCAGTTTTTGACATCCTGTACTGCAGATCTGAGGTCTTTGACCTCAGGGTCAAGGTCAAACTTTTGGGTCAAGGTCAACCTCAACCTTAACCTAGGTCAAGTTCAACCTTTACCTTGACCTAGGGTTCAAATCTTGGGGTCCCATAGTTCCCAGATGTCGGTCTTTGCAAAAAGTTATTTCCCGCTTTCGGGTCGGCTATTGTGGGTTCCGAAGCGGTGATTCCTAAATTATATTTAACATAGGTCCACTTCTAGGGGCATGGTTCCAATTAGGATTTAATTCTCCTATGTAGGCCTCCTTAGAAGATTGTTCCCTAGTTTCATATAAAAGGGATCCTTTTCTCCTCTCATTTTCTCTAAGTCCTCTATTGAATCCTAAGCATCCTTGAGCAATTGAGAAACATCATCAAGTGAAATTAAAACAAGAAATCAAGCAATATTTGAAGCAAGGATTCATTCACCATCAAGCCTTCAAGCATTCAAAGAGATCCATGGGAGGCCATTGAAGGATTAAAGCTACATAGTGCCCTTTTTGGTGATCTCTCCATCCATCTTCTTCCAAGCCTCTTCATAATCAAGAACCCATTCAAGATTTGATGTTGGAGATCTACAAGAAATTGATTGAAGACATCCTACATTCTAAATTATAGATCCATTGGTGCATACATACTTGTGGATTCAAGGATTCGAATCCTCCACAAGGACTTTTACAAGCAAGGTGAATTTATGCATTTACTTTGTTTACATTTATGCAATTTCAATTCAATTATAAGGTTAATTCCAAAACCAGGGTTTGACCAAGGCAAACCCCTCCCCCACAAAAAACAAACCTCTTTTTATTGTAGGTACAGGTTTGGGACTGTAGATTTGGACTCATATTTGGATACCCTTTTTGGCTTTCTTTCAGGCTCCGCAAACAGATTTTCTGTCGAGGCTGTACAGGTCAGGGTCGAGATTATTGGGTCAGGGGTGACATTTTTGGGTCAAGGTCAACCTTTTTCACAAGACGGTGTCAAATCAAAAAAATATTTTTGGGTTTTGTTCGTCTCTGCACTCTGGTTCTAGTTCATGCTTCAAATTTTCCATAAATAGAGTACAGACATCAGAAAACAACATTTTCTAGATCTGCAATACTTTAAGGTTGGTTTTTCTTCTCATCCTTTTCAATTATTATAATCTATCATATCTACATTGCCAATTAATAGAATTTACGATCTCCCTCTTTGTTTTCATTTCCAAATGGTTGATTCACTTGTGCATTAATCCCTCTTTTGGGTTGATCAACTTGGATCTTTCATTTGTGCATTTGAGGATAAAGGTGGAACATCTTATTTTCCTCTTAATACACATTTCAATACAAACTTCAATTAAATGTAAATTTGGTTTAAGGTAATTAAGTGAATTAATATTAAAACACACATCCCCTTTTCCACCCTTCACAACAAAGTGGTGGAGACCCCCTTTTCCATCTTACACCTAGAAAATAGGCACTTTTTGATCCCTTAGGTTTTCTTAGTTGCATTTTTACATATTGCATTTTTCATCTCATTGTATATATCCTTGCATCTGTCATTTGTACATAGTCATAATAAAGTCTTTGAGCTGCATTGTTAAAGCCTTTTTCACATATCAGGTTTCATTTGTCCATATTTACACATGGTTTCATATTCAGTTGGGGGAAAAAGATTGGTTTTTCACAAAACGGACTCAATAATGACACCTTTCAGTCACATAACATGAAATATTTTAAAAAATTCAACGAATAGAAATTTTTGAACCTTTGATTTATATCATTGTTCAACCCAAACATTCAATCTTGAAACTTAATCCTTGAACTTCATGACCTTATTATTAGGAATAAAATTTGACAAAACCTAATAGATCAGAATGGATGGAATTCTATTGAAAAATATCGATACAATACAAACACTTGAAGTTTTTGAAGATGTTAATTGAGTCATGTTCTTTTTAGCTAATCAATGATGTTTCGACTAGATTGGCGATGATGAAGACATGATGTTTTTCTTGATTTCTGTGTGACTATTTTGAGGAACAACCACCAAAATATGTGAATTCATCTAATGACATGGTCATCAAATAATCATCAAGGAAATTCATATATCACGGAGGTTGTGTTGGTGCTCAAATTGACGGATTGGATTTCCTATGGATTTTTCCTATCTAATGGTGAGAAACCCAAGTGATTTTCCAACTAACAAGGTTTCAACCTCATTTAAGTTTCAACCTTCTACAATTTTGGCTCTTCAGAACTAAGGCTGGTAGGCCTACACCCTAGACTTAACTCCCAAATCCTAAGGGATTTTTAGAGAAGATAATGTGTGTTCCAAACTTCCTTTTCTCAGAGTATGGCAAAGAACTACAAAGATCCTTAAACTAGGAGTAATGTATTATTAAAGTGTTTAAATGTAATGCTATAAATATTGAAAGAATGATGATAGATATAAGATATAAACTTAATAGAGTAGATGGATATGATATCTCAAAACTATAACAATGAACTAATGACCAAAATTCAATAAACAAGAAAGACCAGTGCCTTAAACAACCATGGGAAATAGAGTCAAGATCATTCCAATCTTATGTTCAACCTCAAAGACAACTTTACAAGAAAACTTATCACTTCAAAGGTGTTATGAAATGAATATGCAACCTTGAAACAAATTCATAGATGTATAAAAAGGGTATGACTTCTCAAATGACAGACCAATTGACTGAGGCCTCAATCAATAGAATTAACCATGAAAAATGAGAAAACCAATTGATAATAAAGGTCATGAACTAGATCGGGAAGCATATACACCAAACTATCACTTTGAAGAAGTTCTAGTGATTTCTCTAAGGGAATACTTGTAAAATGACAATGAAATAATTGCACATGTGAAAGAAAAGGGACTTATCTTTATTGATTCTGAAAAATGGTACAATTAAGTTCAAGTTTGCAGTTATTTATCTATCTCTCCCATCTTACTATAATAATAGTAAGTCTTTTTTTTTCCTATGTGTTGATCTTGGTATCCTTATAAGTAATGTTTAAATAGTGTTCATCTTGAGATAGCATCATCACGCTCCACCATTAGATTAGATCTTGATCTAATCAGATATGAATCAGTTTGACTTTAGTCAAGTGGGCTCCATATGACACATGATGATCATTTTTCAGTTCCATGTTAATTAAAAGAATCTGTGTGGACGTTAGGTGTAAATTTTTTAAATTCAACAGTTCCATTTGACTGGTTTGATTTTTGTGGGGTCGAGACCAGTATGCTTTTCCACCTCGTAAGGGATAGAAGATCGCTCATTGCTTCATTGAACCATCATGTTATAGGTAGACAGAGGGTAATTTTATGATCATATGATTGCATAAACTATATGTTTATTACAACTATTGTATTTTGAATTTGACCTTGCTATATTTTTATCTGCACCAAAGAGGAGATAAGAAGAAATCAATGATAGACAAGGATAACTATTAGAGACATAGATTCAAAAGATATATTATTAATAAAATAAATTAGAAATATAAGTAAGAAGCATAATGTATAAACCAAAAGGCTATAGAAGATAAATGAACAAGTGAAAAGAGATACTTCCCTGATTAATGATGAATACAAATAACTCTGCAAATATGAGTTCCACCGGGTTGAACCTTTATTTGTTTATAAAAATGGATACCTTGGATATTTAGATCTATCATGTCTTAATACCAACATCTAATTGCAACATTGAATCTAATGAAACCGGTATTCAGACTCCCATAGTTTTTTTTTAACTGGTGAGGGTTGTACTAGTTTAAACTGATAAAAGAACGATGAAAGCAATATTCATATTATCATGGTGTGGTTATCCAATCAGTGATAATTGTACTTGCTCTTGGATCACAAAGGCTCAATGATGAAAATATATCTTCTTTTGCATTGCTTTTGCAAAGACAAAGTGACACTTAGTTGCATTTCATTCTTAGATTAATTACATTTAGGGGATTTCCTAGGTTTGAGGGGGTTAATTATTCAAAGAGTTGATATCATTATTTTGGTTCAAATCAATCAATTATGGAGACTTTCTTGTGCAATTACCATTGCATTCATTAATCATTAAACACTATTTACAAGGTATACATCATTAAACATTATTAATTATCCAAAATCATAATAAACATTTCATCATTCCCATAGGTGCATTTCATTGAAATATTGGATTATCAAAATATAAATAGAACATGCATTCATTAAGTTCATTGCATTGCATTTACCATTTAGATTTACATAAATTATAAATTTAAAAAAAAAAAAGCATTTAGAAATAGACTTGCATACATTTACATTCATCTAACTATGTCATATATAAGGCATTGTATCCATAGCATGTACAATAAAAAACATTGTAACATCATATAGACATCATATCATCAAAAAAAGTCTCATATATATCAACATGGAAATAAAAAGTGATCAAATCATCGTAACAAATGCAAATCAAATGTCTAACATAACAAAAGCTACATCATAGCAAGATAGTACATCAAAGTCTTGATCAAATCAATACATTTGATACATCAAATACAATGCATGTGATCCAATGATCTCTCAATATCAATCATGACCCACTAGGGGCACCTGATCTATCTGCTCTATCACCTGTCCCATATGGATATTTTTCTAATGATCTATCATGTGTAGTAGGAGGAGGTCGACTAGAACTAGCACCACTAGCTATCTGATCTATCCTAGCCATAAATGTCTGCATCATAGCTCCGAACTGGTCTATCCTACTGGTAATTGTAGCCAAACCAGTCTGCAATCCCTGAACATCCTACTCCAATCTAGTGATAGTTCCTGGTGGCACTGGAACCTAAGGAACTAAAGGAACCTATGGTTGCAAGGGAGCTTGTGGCTGAACATGAACCTATGGTTGCACATGAATTTGTGGCACCTATTGTGTTAGAATCTATGGACCAAGACCTTTCCTAGCCTAAATAATCTGAGCCTATCTAGAGACTCTTTGTCGGCATTTTCCCCATACTACTATTGGTACTGGTTGTACTGGTCTCATCCTAAAACCACCTCCTCTACCTTGAACATGAACAGCCCTCATCCGTGGAACTAACTTTCATCTATCTCTATCGCGAGCTCGTTGAGGAGCTCTCTGAACTTGTAGACCTCTCTATACTCTTTTTACTCTATCACCTCCTCATCCATCACCACCACTAGAATAATCACCATCTGAAGGATCATCCATATTAGGAATCGGCTTACTAGGTTCAGTGAACTGTGGGAACCTGTGCTGAGAAAACCATTGTGCATAATCTGTAGATATCCCAGCATCTACTATGTGATCACGCATATCCCACTAAACATATCCTAATCCATCAATCTCATCACAGGCATACTGGAAGTCAACCTAAGAACCCTACATATATCTCTCAACATGAACTTGAGCATATAGTGCTAAACCCCATGGCATGTCTTGTACTCTCCCATACTGTCAAGATACTATATAAAAACAAAATCTATCTATCACTAGTGGTGACTGACCTATCATTTATCATAGTGAAAACATGTAAGGCAACTCATCATCGTCCTCACGGTAAACCTCACATCCTAGATATGGTCTCAATATGACCTGATCTATATCATCGAGCATACATCTCCAAAAATCTAACTAGCCCGACCGAGGTTGGACAACCATGTCATCATATAAGTATGCATACGGCCATCCTGGATCTCTCTTTCTAGTAGCAATCAGTCTTGAAATAGGGATATGCTCCCATGTCCATAACTACAATAGAATAGCTCTAGTTGATAATGTGGCACTACCTCTACAAACAACATGTGTAACTCATGATATAACTGCGCAAGCACGCAGGTGCCCCAATCAAATCTCCATGGATAGGTGATCATATCCTCGATAATCCGACCCCAACCCACTACAAATCCATGACCTCGTTGATCTAGTAACAATAATTTGCCGATCAATGTGCCTAATACTGCAGGAAGAGGAGGGAAAGAAACAAACTATGCCCATGGAATACTCTCGTCACCAATTGTAGGATCTGCAAAGACCCATATGCACACCCTACCATCATAGACCTGATTGTAGTATACCCACTCTCCTCAAGTTGGGATCCTCAACTTCCTATACACCTCCTCTAGCGTGATAGTCATCTCTCCCAGTGGAAAATGGAAGGTATTATGGTTAGAGTGCTATCGCTCTGCCATAATTGTCAATAATCCTTGGTTCATCTGGAACTGAGGTAACTCAAGAAGGAAATATAGACCACAATGACCAATCACATGTCTCTTGTGACCTGTCAACTGATATACCATATCTATGAGCCAAGCTGGTAGGCCCCAGACATATAACTTCTGAAACCGCACCTATTTTTTAAATCAAGTGAATTCAATTAGTATCATCATTCAAGTGGATTATTGTACATCAATCAAACATCAAATTAACCTATTTCCCTTTTTGATCAACATCAACTATTTTTCCTAACTCTGTATCGTGAGAAGGGGAAAATACATTAGTTATCTTATCCTACCTATCTGATTGATATTTTAAACATCCATCTAACTGATTATCCTAAACATCCTAAACACTTGCTTTCATTACTAAATCAAACCTACCTATCTTTGCAATCAATCTGGTATTCATTCTATCAGAGACAATAAAAAATGATCAGGTTTTTCTTTCTTTTCACTGAGGCATCATTTTTCTTATGTGTATGTGCTATTTTAAGTGGCTTATGCATAATTTTAGGTTACATGTAACTTTAAACATCCTACAGGATACTTTACCACTTGGAGGCATCATTTTTCCTAGTACGCGACACTTAACATCATACGTGTGACTTAACATTTCATAAGTGTTACTTAATTATGGGTATCTACCTAGGGTTTTCTACACAGAATTTTATCTATCTTACGTGTTGAAATAGGGTTTTCCTATGTGCAACCTCATTATTCCTACGTGACTTTTGACTATGCAGACATGCTATTTTATGCTGCTACATGTTATTTAATGTATACTACACGTTACTTGGCAAAATTTTCATGAAAAAAACCTAACTAGGTGTGAAATGAACATTTCAAAGCATTAAATGATATAATAAATGCACAAAGAGGTTGGAAATACTCACCAAAGGTCCATAGTTGGTAGGTCTCTAAAATATGCATCCTCGCTCGAATTGATGCTTGCGAATAGAGACCACCATTGTCAAAATCTCCAAAGGGCTCAGAGCAAAAATGTGGGGTAAAAAGTGAAAATGGATGGTAAAAATGACATTTTTAATTCTATTTATACTTTTTGACCTAATTTTAAAGAATTTTTCACCCTTAATTACCTTAAAACTGTCATTTTTCATCACTAGGGCATTTTGTGATCAATCTAACATCATGGTTTTCCAAAATGAAATCAGAATTGATCTAGTACTTTCATTTTTCAATATCATTTTTCCTTTGATATCAATTCAATTTTCATTTTCGAGGGGGGCATCATATGGTCAAAACATGATTTTTTTATCATAGTTTCACAACGAGAGTAAAAACTAGGGTACTAAAATTTTAATTTGCAACTGGTGGAGAATTAATGTGTTGTCCATCATCAATTTTTCAAATCAGGGTTTCTCATCTGACAGTTCATCAAATATCAGGTTTTCACATCAAGCTTTGCATTAGGTTATCAAATCAGGTTCATCGTATCATGCATTTAATCAACCAATCAGAATTAGTCAATTAGATTAGGACAAAAAATTTCTTTGAATTCATGTGCTTCGCACATCAATTCAAAGAGGGGTATTTGTAGACACCTAAATTTGGTCATGTGTACTTATCAAATCAAATGGCAATTTACCAAATCAAATGGAAGCTTATTAAATCAAATGAGACTAGATCACATTAAAATCAAAGGATCAATTAATAAATATATCAATTAATTAAATCTAAGACTAAAAGGGATTAGTCAAGACTATGTAATTGATTTAATAAATTAGTTATATAGTTTAGAACAAAAATCAATTTCAACCCATTCCCTTACATGGCTAATTTAATTAATTAATTAAATTAATTAATTCCTATTTTCTTTCAACAAAGGAGACAAGAATTTGAAGATCCAATGAGAATCAAGAATTGAAAGTACATGGATCACTCCAAACTTTTCAATCTTGATCACTCATTTGACCCTTTAACATCCTCACCACTTAATTTGTCTCTTTGTCCCAACCTTTGAGACCAACATTTAAATGGTCTCTCCATTTGAAAGCATTCAACTCAACCAAGCTTAAATCATGATCAACTTAACTCTACCCCCTACCCTTGGGAAATCCTATAAATACAAAGAATTTTGAGAGCATTAAGGATCCTAGACATTCATGAGTAATTGCATCTACACTATAGAGAAATCACTTTGAGATCATAAAATTTTGAGCATAATAGTGAGTTTTGAGAGCAAAATTGAGTGAATTGTATGAAAATTTGAGAAATTTGAGAGCTAGATTAGGCATAGAAATCATCATTTCTCATTCTAGGACTATCACTAATAGAGATTAAGGCTAAGAGCTTCATTAGCATGCTTAGTTAGAGAACCATGGAATGCTTATTGTTTATTTGTCAATTCTTTGATTAAATTTAGATTATCTTTCCATAGAATTGATAGATTTCAAACTAATTTCATGAAGGTATAGTTTATATCTACACATCTTCATGAATCTATGATTATTCATGTCAATTCTATTTCTATTTAATGCATGATATGTAGTATTTTATGGGTCGTTACCATTTGGATTTGTGTCTTTGACATGCATCATCTTTTTGTTCATAAGGATTTTAAACCCTAGTTCTAGGTATGATTTTTTTTGAAAGGACATATGTACAAGATAATCATACAGTTGTACTTTGTTACTGCTATATTGTATACATTCATTATTATTTTTGTGTGTGATGAATGTGATTTTATAAATATGAAAAAATTTCACATAGCATACTCATATGTGTGCATGTGACTTTCAAATATAAACCCTAGTCAAGGGTTCTGGTATATACAATCGAGGGTTTCAATTTTTTTTCATACTCATGCACAATGTAGTTGTCAGTTCACATTACACTCAGTTTTGTCACATACATTCATTTAAACCTTTTGTTCATGCATTGTCTTCATACATAAATCAAGGGTTCATAATGTTGTGTTTCATGTTGTATTAATTCTATATCATCACACATTATTGTGTGGGTCAAGTATGTGGCTACTATACATGTATACTATATGTCTTGTCTTTAAGCCTGAATAGGTGATGGGTGTATTGTGATTTATATTTAAAATAGAGAATTTTTCATGCATAGAGAAGATGTTACTGTATAGGATCTAATTATACACACTTAAATGAGGGTTAGTAGCACCGATTTGCAATGAAAGAAATAAATAAAACTACTAAGAACAAACCTATGAACAATAAACTAACAAGCATCAGAGAGGAAAACAAACAAATGCAAACCATAATGCTTGAACCTTTTATTTTTCTCTCTACTCCTAAAATGGTGTGTGGATGGTGCTCAGTATTGGTATTGAAAACATTTGTGATTTGGGAGTGTTGAGACAATGAGATTAATATGATAATAATTTTACTTGATGCTTCATATAAGAATCTTGTAGAGTAATTGTGCACAGTGGTTTGAAATCAAAACCTCCTTCAAATGGTTGAGAAGGTTTCATTATACAGAAATGGAAATGATTTGGATGGATGAGATCGATCCCAGAAACTTGAGAATGGATGGCTGAGATCAAAAAGAACTGAAGAAGCAATCAGTAAAATCCTCCTCTCAACTAAAGAGAAGAGGGAATGGTTTAGTCAACTAAAGAGTTTATCATGAGTTACCTTTTTGAACAGAAGAGAAGATGGAGCAATTTACGTAATCACGGAAATGTGAACATGAGTTTCCCTTTTTGAACTGGAGAAAAGATTTATTGGTTATTTATTTGATTTTAGAAATTAAAATACTCATAAATAAGATATTTGAATTCTATTTTTTATTTAAGATAGAATTTGGAGTGAAATTAAAATAACTTAATTAGAATAATAATTAATAAGTTTAAATATTTGGATTTAAACTTTAAGAAATTGAATTTAATTAATTAATAAAGATTAATTAATTAAGGTTTATTAATTAAATAAAATTAATTATTTAATTAATTTTGGAGAAATGATTAGATGCTTATATTTAGAACAAATAGATGATTAACTAATGATTAAAGAAACTATTAATTAATAAGCTTAAATAATTAAATTTAAACTTTTGGGAAATTGAACTTAATTAACTAATAAAGATTAATTAATTAAGGTTTATTAATTAAATTAAATTAATTATTTAATTAATTTTGGAGAAATGATTAAATGATTAGAGGATTAGATTTAGAAGAAATAGATGATTAACTAATGATTAAAAAACATTAATCAATAGAGGAAAATTAGTAATTAAACGCAAGGTCGCAAGTCTATCCATTTTAGGGTGTCTACACTCACCCCCCTTTGATACAATGTGATTCGTCACGTTGTGTCAGAATTTTTAGATTAGATCTTTCCCTATCTTGCCTCGGCGATAGCAGGTGGGTTTATGCCCACTCAACAAATTGAGCGAAAAAAATGTGGCACGAGCGTCAATTTGTTGATAAAGAAAAATGTCAATCATGGCATCAAATAGTTTGTGATAGAATTTCAAAATGTTCCATATATTTCTTTTCAAAGATTCCATGGCCCGGGATGATAAAATAGGGGTCCTTGAAGAATTAGGGTTTTGGCTAACCAACCATAAATAGAAGGTGGTCTATTTCATTTGTCACTTGCACTTTGGAGCTCCTGATTTCCTGGTAAGAATATTGTTTGATTTCCTTTATTTTTCTTCTTCTTTCAAACAATGGCAGGCCTTCCTGGAGTGACTCACCTTTCTGAATGAGTTTGTACTTTTGGTCATCTAGAGGGCACAAGTCCTATGGTTAGTATCGAGACCCTTCATCATTAATTGCTTGTCATTAATGCTTTTTAGTTTACTAGCTTTTAGTCCAAATTTTATATCCTTGCCACAATTGAGCCCAATTTTTCTGCAATTGCAGTTTCTATTTCACAATCATCATTTATCTTTTGCAACTAATAAATCTATCACAATTGTCTTGTTTAATACCACATTTTCCATTTGAATGTCACAATTGCTAAATGGGTTTCGCAGTCATCTTTTATTGTTTCGCAAATGCCATAAAATTGTCACAATTGCCCTGTTACTTAGAAAATTTCTTTTTGGAGCACATTTCTAATTGATTTTATTTATCTCAATATTGATAGATGTTTTTAATTTTCTTGTGCAGGTGGTCCTCAATGTTTTTTTATGTCAAGAGTCCAGACCAGCAGGTTTGGTATATCATTTTCAGATTGTTGATGATGAGAGAGATATTCTTAGGCAGTTAGGTTTGTATTGGATTACCTATATGCCTGTGATCATGACCAATAGGGGTCTGATCTCTTCCTTTCTTGAGAGGTGGCACTCTGATATGTGCACTTTTCATTTTTCCACTAGAGAGTGCACTGTCACTCTTATGGATGTGTACCGCATACTTCAGGTTCCTATTCAGGGTGCCTTGGTAGAGTTTTCCCAACAGGCTACCATTATTGCATTATGTGAGATGTCTAGGTTGATTGAGGACCAAATAGGGATTTCCAATCCCTATGATATCCCATAATCCAAATTTGGCCAAGGATTAGACAGATTGAGTACTTTGTTAGGTATTTTGATTTGTGGGATACTGTGTCCTGATTGTAGGCAACATGACTTCTCTATAGGAAGCGGAGAAATTCTCCAGAGTATGGTGAGAGACCAAACTATTTTTTCATGGGGGCCCTATATGTTGGCTCACATGTACTATCATATATTTTACTTATCTTACCAGGGTGGTAATTTAATTAGCTATGGCATGACTCGGCTCTAGATTTGAGCATGGGAGCATATAGTCATGTGTAGACCTGTTGGTACCTGAGATCTTCAAGAGGGGAGATATTATATTTTTCTCTACAAGGGTGTTGTGATCTAGTCCCACATGGGTCACATTATTTACTAGAGACAATATCTTGATATGTTTCCTTACTTTATGTGGAGGCCATATAGATCCTACCCCATTTGGGATGGTGAGGATGTGCAACTGCCCTTCTTTCAACAGAGGAGATACATGATGGGTCGTGTTATAGAGAATAGTTGTATCATTGATTTGCACAACATCAATAGGGTATTGCATATGTTTGGAGAGTGTGAGGATGTGAGTGATTCATTTGCTTACTTTGCGAAGAGGTCCAGAGACATTACCATTTGGGGAGTTGTGGTTCCATTTCATATTGTAAGGACTAAGTTTAAGGGTCTACATCTTGTTTAGTCAACATAGAGATCAGATACTATAGATACGGGTATACTTCTATATTTTCTTATTATTTCCCTTATGATATATGATACTCTTTAGATTATTCTCTTTTTCTTTCTTATCCTTGTGGTACTGATGTTTGAACTTATTTATTTGCAGGAACCAATCCACAGTTTGATTCCTGGTGGACACAACATCGACCAATTGCATTCAAAGATATTACCTATCTCATTACTAGGTTTATTATGAGGAGACCTGGATGGAGAGGTGGGGACCAAGGGGGACCCCAAAGAGACAAAGACCAAGGGAGAGGTGGAGATCAAGGGAGAGTGAGGGGCAGAGGCTGAGGGGGAGGGAGGGGTGGAAG
>MU224910.1:2118596-2141023 GCA_018584345.1 Thuja plicata | reverse complement strand
TGGGGACTGGTCGGGTTAGACAAGGAATGATCCTAAAGGATGAGGAGGGGGTGGAGGAGGAGGTTCCACTGCTTATGATGAGGGTATAGAGATGGATTGGTGAAATTCCCATAGAGAGAGTGGAGGAGAGGGGGGAAGTAAGAGATTAGGATATGGTAGAGTTGGAGGAGTTAGGATCATTCTCTTTTGGATCGAGAAGTAGCAGTTTTGATAGTGACACCATCCATGAGGATGAGGAGAAGGATTCTTGGGTTGTGAGAGATGATGGATTAAGGGGCACTAAAGAGGAGGTTGATATGGATGTGGATATGGGGGTCAGGAGGATGATCCATCAAAGTTTCAACAACTATCTTGGGAGGTTGCAGATCTTACCTGTAGACTAGCATTAGTGGAGCTATGGCTATAGAAGAAAAGGGTAGGGAGAGATAGGCTCGTGCAGATGTGAGAGCCTATCTAGATGGTATTCAGGATCTATCCCTTAGAGAGGCTATGGATTGGTTATGGAGATCAGGTTGGGAGGCCTAGAGAGAGATAGAGTATTGGCACCAACATTATGAAGATGTTGTTCCATCAGTGCAGCATGTGCCTAGTTATACTACCTCATGGAGATCTAGCAGATTATAGTGGTCATAGAGTAGTGGTGTGGTAGATCACTCACACCAACATGGGATAGGATCTCAAATTCTACCTCCTTGCCCAATTGAAGGTGAGAGTGGGGGTTTTTGGTTCTTTTTTATGCTATGATTATTGAAAAAACAACCTTTTCACCTTTTGATATATTTTAAAGAGTAGCCAACTCCTGTTATTCAACTAAGACTGAAAAGGACCAAATAAAAAGGATGCGGATCCATCCTTCTATGCTTTAGGTTCTGAAAAACCAAGGGGGGGACACCCTTCAACACCTTAAAATACTCATTAAAGCATCAATTAGCAGTGATCTCACATAGGCTCAACATGACCGGGAGATACTAGATGATCGACTAATCACCCATTGAACATCGACCTTGAAGTGGAACATGAGATTAGTACAACACCACAAACCACATAAAACCTAAGATATTTTGAAGTTTAAATTTAATTTTTAGAACATAGCCAAGATTGATTTATCATGTATCAACAAGGAATATATTGATTTCTGATCAGTGCCTTGTCCATTGGGCAATACTTCTAGTTTAGGAGCAACATACAGAAACAAACTATTGTCAAGGACTCAAAGCCATGTATACAAATGATATTAGACCATACACTACTTATAACTAATCCTTATGCAAAACAAATGAATTTGTGTCATATCCATAGCTTCATTTAATCTGATCCTAAATCAGAACTGAGGACTAATAACACATACATAGATAAATTCATGCAATGAATCATAAAATTCATAACCCAAATGAGCAACATGGAGGAGAGACTTGAATCTAAGAAAACTTGCATTAAGTATGATGAATCTTGCTTTTGTACCAATATGATCTACAACATTTACCACTTCAACAATATGTAAAAGATCTGAAAATGAATATTCTATCTGACAGCAAAACTATACAATCCATAAACTACATCCTAATGGAACCATGAAATAACTAGAAAATCCTAGAGCTAGTACTCTATAACTCTCTACGGAGACCAAGATTTGGAACCTTGTAAGAATGGAGGAAATCTGAATATGTAGCCAAAGAAAAAGATTTCCATATATTTTTTTTGAAACACCACATGTCCTCTTGCTTTAACAAATTTTGAGTTGAGTCATTCTTTCTTCATTATGTTCAAACCAATTTGATTCTGCACCAAAATGGACTGCAAAAACAAAATCTTCACTTCAAGACCTTTCCAACGATATATGATACTTGTTTTTTATAAGATTTGCCCAGTAAATCATTCAATAAACTCTTCCCTCCTTTGCACATTCATATTCGGTTTTAATTTTAAATTTGCATGTTTTTTCAATAGTTAGACTATTGAATTATGTTGATATATTCTATCCCTTCATTTTAATATCTGTTATATTTTAATCTGGTGCATTATGTTCTTTACTTTATTTCTCCTACACATTGATATCATTTTTTCGCATTTTCTGCGCACACAATTCTGCATTTTAAATATATTTTGACAGCACTTTACCTTTTATTAATCCATCTTTGCACATTAATCCACCTTTTAACACTTTATTTCAACTTTGCACTGCCACGTGTCATCTTTTGATTTGTCTATAGGTCCACCTAGGTGCCTATGTCACCTGCCCTGCCTGGTCTACAACCTGTCCAAGTGCCATGTGTTAGTCTCTGATTCGCTCTGGAAGCGCCACCTCTGTACTGCACAGGATCTTGCCATTTGTCTGCCCTGCCACATGTCACTTAGACTTAATGGCTTAATGGGTATATTTCAAGCATCTTCCCATTAAGCCTTTAAGTCAACCATTAATCTTAGTCTCCTTGGGATCCATGCCCAACCTAAAGGACTCTCTAGTGCATTGATGTGTCATCGCCACCTCATCGCCTTATTTTTGCCTGACTGTCTTCATCGCCACATGGCACAATGGCTTAATGGATTAATGTTATCTTTCCTACAACTTTCTCTCCAAGCTATTAAGTGAGCTGTCAATCTTGAACACCTCGAGATATGCGCCCAACCTGCAAGCCTCTATGCCACGTCATCTGCCACATCATCTCTATGGGGTCCATCAAAATTTGGTTTTCATCTTCCATCGTTAATATAGCACACACTTTGAGGCACCACCTATGCTCACACACATGCATAGCCTCTGGGCTTCTTCAAATCACTTACTGTGTCTTTTTGCTTATAAATCCTTATTTCTCTCCTGGCACCAGCAAGGTGGGACTATGTTTTTATAATTTTAAAGCTTAACTATTACTTTGTGCCAAAATTATATTTCCCACATACCCTCTAGCTAGCCTAGCAATCCTACAGCCTAAGTGCGTCCATCAAGAGCTCTCTTTCCTTTCATTCACATACTAATCTAAGTGTTGTAGTATAAAAATGAATGCAAATTTTGTTTCCCCGCCAATGTGGGACAAATGTTTTAAACTTTCCCTGTGAAAAACCTGTGCAGCCTTTTCCCACTAGCATTTTGAAAACAATTTACATGCATTGTCTTGGCTTCTACACTATGCTCAGCCTTCAGACAATAAACATGCCTTGTCTCTTTCCCACAAGCTGCGCAGGAGATTTGGCATTTGGTTTAAACACTTTTATATGCCTCCATTTTCTTTGTCCCTACTTCCATAGTTGCCACGTGCAGGGAGGATGTTAAATAGGTTGTGGAATTTTGGCTTTGAACTTGCCAATACATATGCTTGAAAAAATTTTACAAGTCCTGTGTTTTTTAAATCCTACGCAGCCCCCTCCAAATGTCTTGTGCAATCTTTTTGGATTTTAACGCAACCTCATTTGTCCACTACCCATGGTAGTGTGGGGTCCTCCAGTTTCTACAAAGATTTTCCTAATGTAAACATTGCGCTAGCTTTTGTCTATTTTGTCCATTGCATTTTCTTTAAAATACTAAGCTCTCCTCCTTGTTGTTGTGTAGCCTTTCCAACTCCATCATTACCATCATTTGTATTGAGCATGTCCTCAAAACAATGCTCAGGATTTCTCACCAATCCCCTACAATGTGTCCTCAGCCTCTTGGACTATGTATTCCTCTATTAGAACTTGACTCAGCTATATTAATGGAAAAACAAGTCTTCACTTTCTGATCCCTTTCTTGCCTCCAATATAGAAATAGCCCGATGATAAAGTTCAATGTTCGTATTTTCCTCACCAAGAAGATTATGGGTATTAGCTAAACATAAGAGTATGGTGACCAATAGTGGACTGTTCTTTCCAAAGATGCATTCTTGGATTTCAAGACTTATTTTACAGAGAGGAAAATCTCCCTTTGGCTTTATTTCTTTTAACTGCTCAAGCAAATTCTCTACAAATGTAAATTTACAAAGACTCATATTCAACTGGGTTGCCTACTCTACACCTTTCACACCCATCGCTAACTACTTTGTTACAACTTCATAGTTTGCTTCAATTCAAATTCATAGTTTTCTTCAATCCAATTCCCTTCAGAATACCTAAACATAAACCACCATGCATTCGAAAGATGAGGCATCGAACCAGCGACATTTAAAAACAACTTATTACAACTCTGCAAACTGGTCTCATTAATGGCAACTGGCCTATGGAATTGGCCTTAAAAACTGACAAAATCACGTAATCAGAATGTAGCACTGAGCACACATGTTCCATGGTTAACATTATTCCATATTGCAAAGTGACACCTGACAAAACCAAACAGGTCAAAAGATTTTAATCATCCAAGTCGCCTCTTCAGGATAATTCTGCAAATTACCCTGTTAAAAACAATGAAACATATTTGGTTTTGACTTTGAAAGCAAGTCAAATGACCTCCTAAAGATCTGAGCTTCTGGATATTGGAAATATTTATATGGAGAGCATGAATCCATAAGGGTGACTCATGATGATTAACCAGTCACATTTGGCAGACCCTTGAAAGTAGCCACTTGGAACTTACAGAAAAGAACATATGAGGAATAACTATTTCTGCAAATGAAAAGAGTTTAGGAAAGTATGCATATGAAACCCTTGGGACCCAAGACCTTGCAAACTTGAACCAAATTGGTCTATAATGTGGGGGTACCATTTTCTTGATATGACTAATCACGGTATTCAAGATATAACATCACAAACAAGGCCTCTGACTAAACTGTGCAACTGATCTGCATTAAACTGTTAGAAACTATAAACGGAATTAGATTGAAAAACTGCCCAAACGGATTCATCATAGCCTAAGAATCTTCATGGTAACACATTTCCATGACTAAAATCTAGGGGAACATTCAATTTTCCATTCCATTCAACCAGGTGCAAGTTGTGTGACCTTAAAGTAAGCAACTTCATAATTATGCACTTTCACATTCTGAGAATCAGAATTAATTGCAAACATAATAGCTTTGGGAAACTTATCACATGAAATCATAGGAATCTAAAAATGGAACTTGAGACTCTCTCTCATGTCTAAAAAACCTCATAATAATCCTTATATCATAAAACTTTATTCGGCCAAAGATGCAGGAAATGCAAAGTAGGTCATTTGCTATAATCAGGCAATGTGCAGAATGCAGATTTGAGGTAAACACCTTTAAACAACCATCTCCAAAACTCATCAAATATGATTTATGAAATTTGTGACCCATTAAATTTACTCCATTATAGGTTTTTCACATGTTCCCCCATCAGTATCTCATAAAAATCATCAGGTCACATTTTACTTACACTTCAAGTAGGATTCTTCGGAAAGTTTTTAGGGGTACTCACCTTGCCTTAGAGAAAATTTTAAATTGGTCACTCCAAATTTGTGCCAATTTTAGAGTACCAATAGGGGTATCATCTTTTTCCTTTCTCTATTGTATCATTTTTGTATCCATATTGTAGACATTTTATGGAGTTTTTACTTAGATAGACTCGCGAGCTCCTATTGTACTCAAACACGTGATATATGAGATGCATTTTTTTGGTGGCTCTTATGCATGTTTTTGTGACTTATGATATGATTTTACATGATATGCAATTATTTATTATTTCTCTTATATGATGATACAATTCTATGTGATGTTCACGATTATATGCACTCTATGTAATTCGGATTATGCAGACTCCTTGATGCATGATGTTTACTTTCCTATGATACTGACATATGGATGTAGGATGGCTTCTTTCTATGAATTCATTTTGATATTATTTTCTATTGATGCACTGACCCTTATTTTATTGATGATGGATGCATTGATTATATGATCTACCATGTATGATGTATGCACATGTTTTGTTTTGTTTTCTTATGCAATAAATGAATGCAAACCTAAAATGCACAATGTATCTGAGTACATGCATGTGTTAGTTATAATAATGTTAGTGTGAGGTTAGTTTTGAAAAGAAAAAAGAATGATTGATGAAACCAAGTTGTTGTCGTATATTCCAATATTTATTTGTCATTGCACCTTATTATGAAAAGAAAGAGATACAAATGCACCCATACATTGACCATCTGGACACCACTATAATATTTGATAACAACAAGAAAATAATAGATAAGGAATGTTCAATTATTTTCTATGGATTAGCTCAGATCATGGAACTGTGTGGCTGCCAGATGTCTGATAGCTCCTATTGTATTTATCCTGAATCATCCTTGCCCCATAATCGAATTAAAAACACTCCACAAATAGAAAATAAAGAAAGAAAGATTATGATCCATCATAGCCACTCTCACCACTCATTGGTGTCCTTGAGGAGCGTAAGAACACAATCATGAAAGATAAATTGACAATAGACTGACATGACTGGCCTAGTCAATACCCTTATTATTCCTTGACTGGCTTGGTTTTTTATGTTTGATTGCGGATGTGTCTGGTTTCAAGAATGGACGACTCATATAAGACTGATCTATATGGTTTTGAGTATATCCATCATTATCTAAGACAAATGATAGCTTGATTTATGATAGATTAAATCATTCGATTGATGACAGATTGGATTGTTGATAAGTTGAGTCACGTGAATCCATTGTCGATTTGTGAAGCTCATAGTTTTGACATTTGATTTATTGTTTGATCATCATTTGCTTGTTTATAACTTAGATGATTTATTATAGATATTTTTTAATATTTGATTTTTTTATGATTGATTTCTTTAGGACATTTTTCTCTTTTTAGGATTTTTTCAGGACTTTTTGCTCTTTTTAGATTTTTTTCAAGTCTTTTTAGATTTTTTTCAAGATATTTTTCTCTTTTAAAAAAAATTAGGAATTTTTAGACTTTTTAGATTTTTTAGGACATTTTAGACTGCCCCCCTATCTAGTAAGTCAGTATAAGCCATGGATAATTGTGATTTCACAAATGGGATTGCGCTTCTGTAATAAGTTTGGGTACTCAATCTTGCATGCGGAGAGTACAAGCTTAATCTTTTGGAGTTCATTCATGGTGAATTGGGACCTTAACACTTAGTGTATGTTTACCAGGTTTTCACCAAGGTACCTGCCCAATAGAGCCTATTTGCCAGGATTTCACTAAGAGTGATTTTGTTTCTCTTTACTTTTTTTGTTATTTTTTTTCTTTTATTTTTTTGTTGTTGCCAAGGCACCTGTTTGCCAAGTTTTCACCAAGATGACTTTTTTATTTTTTATTTTTTTGTACTTTTTTCAGGATCATATATGGCATGTATACTTGGACTTGAGATCTCAAGCATAGAACCTTTTTAGGTGCATTTTTTTATATAACCAGGGAGTTGATCTCCTTCCTAAGTTACCAGTTGATATGCCCCATTTTCACATGATTTGATGATGACGTATGGTCCTAGCCAATTAGGCTCAAACTTTCCTGGTTTAACTCTTTCTGCTTGATTCTTCTGATTTTCCATGAGGATGAGATATCCTACCTCAAAGGTATAAGGCCTGACTTTCTTGTGAAATTGTGATAGCCTTGTAAGTGATTCATTACATTTTTAAATTTCTCACCTTGCAGTTCCAATTCACTGAGTCTAGCAACTTTGTAGTCTTCATCTTATATGATATACTTCAGTGATATTCTGAGGGATGGGATTTCAATTTTTTCAAGTAGAATCACCTCTAATCCATATACCAAGGACGAGGGAGTTTCTCCTATAGGCATTCTCACACTTGTTGTGTATGGCCATAATGTGGGGGTGAGCTTCAAATGCTAGTCTCAACCTGATTCATTGACAATTTTCTTCAAGTTTATCAAGATAGTTTTTAATTGCCTCGGCTTGTCCATTTCCTTGGGGGTAGTAAAAGGAAGAGAAACATTGTTTTATTTGGAACTTCTCACAGAGATATTCAACATCTTTATTTTGAAAAGGCAAACCGTGATCAGTAAGTATGGTTTGAGGGATCCCATACCGATAGATGATGTGATTTAGAATAAACATGGAGATCTTCTTACCAATGATATATGTCAGAGGAATTTCTTCCACCCATTTAGTAAAGTATTATGTTGCTACAATTATGTATTTATGCCCATTAGAGGAAGTGGGTGTAATATTTCCCACTAGGTCAAATCCCTATTTTGAAAAATGTCACGATGAAGTAATGGGGTAGAGGTCTTGATTTGGTGCATGAATAAGATCTCTATGTATCTAAAATTTTCAGCATCTTTGTATATACTTATGATCATTTGTCTCTATAGTCGGCCAATAATATCCCATCTTGATGATTTTCTTTGCTAAACTGTTACCACCTGCATGGGCCCCACAAATATCCTTCATGTACCTTGTATAAGGCTCTCTAGGATTATGTAGAAGTGAGACGTCTTAAAATCTTTCCATCTAGAATTTTTCTATACAAATTATTAGTGAGAAGGGTGTACCTAGAGGCTTGTCTGATAAAGGACTTTTTTTGGTTTCTAGATAGGTCAAGCAATAGGGCTTTGTCTTGTAGGTAAGTATACACATCAATGTACTAGGGAGACTCAAGACCAACAAGGACATACTAATTCTATTATTGGAGCCTTATAGGCTCGTATCATCAATTTGTCTACCAAAAATTAGAATCTAGTTTTATTACCTAGCATGTCGATCAAAGATTCTATAGTTTCCATTGCATCTATTTCTTTGTTATGAACCCTTAGAACTTGGTCAAATATAATGCAATAAAAAGAAGCATGCAGTTTGTCCATCAGGTGTTTGTATGGGACAATTTTTTGTCTTGGGTTATGTAATCATTATTGACTTGACTGATAACCAACTGGGAATCACCATAAACTCTCAGGTTATTTATTCTCCATTGGATAGCCCTTTTTAATCAGATGACCAGAGCTTCATACTCAGGTATGTTATTTATTCATGTAAAATTGATTCAAAAAGATTTAGAAATTGTATCATTTTGTGGAGTGATGAGTACTATTCCTACTCCTACACCATGGTTCATATATGATCCATCAAAGAATAACTTCCAGACTTCTATTGTTGGTTGTAATGTAAGGATTGATTCATATGGAAACTCAAAAACTATAGGTTGATAATCTGGAATTGGTGCTTCTGTCAATCGATCAGTAATAACCTACCCTTTGATAGCCCTCAGATCCACGTATGTCAAATCTATGATTCCATTCTATCAAATCTATGATCATATCAATGTTTGGTAATGGGAAATTATATTCTGAGCATGCTTTGTTCAGGTCCCTAAAGTATGTGAATATTCGAATCTGACCACAACATTTTGTAACTGACAATAGATTTGATATCTAGTCCACATATAGGATGGGTCTTATAAATCCTACATCTAGAATTTTCTTTAGTTCATCCTTGACAAGTAGATAAATGTGAGGATGCATCTTTTATAACCTATGTTTTAATGGCCTTGCATTCAAAAAAAGTGGTAGGTAATATAGTAGGATCTCTAGATCTAAACCTGGTATGTCAGCATAAGATCAAGTGAATTTGATCTATCATTCTTTAAAGAAACCAATAAAATGTTCTCTTTCCTTACGTGAAAGGGATTCAGTCAGATAGATATTTTAGGGTTCTTTTCATCCCCTAGATTCACTACATATTTTTCCTTTGCTATCAATGTTGATTGTTCTTATTTTAAGGGTAGGAGATCCAACTTATCCTCTAGCACCTCAAGAAGGTTTTCACCTTAAGATACATCCTTTATCTTTACTTTTTCATTGTTAGAAAGCACCTTTCAGTTTTCACTTAATGACTTTAGTGTTTTAATTTATTTTTTTTACTTTTGCGACTAGAAAGAGGAGCCTACTCCACAAAGTATGTTGATTTGTCTAAGTCAAAGCAGAATCATGCCTTGTGATTTGTTGATGGTGTTCCTTCACAAATCCCAATGAAGTATGAAATGGCTTCATCATTTTCAAAAATGTCTATGTCAGGATGTCCTTGTTGGTCCCAATCTATTAACTCGGGGTAGTCTAAACAAAGGTCAGTGTGGGAGGAAGACTCAGTTTGGGCAAATGGAACTACAGTGATAGTTCCAAAAAATTTGGTATGGGAAGTAGATGTTCCATATAAGGAATGAACATCGACATGATTATCAATATAGGGTTGATCTTCTAGGTTTAGTAGGTCAAACATGTCATTGAGGTTTATGGTACTAGTGGATTGAGGGGAATGTCTAGGAATAGGCGATTGAGATTCATGGATGGATAACCACATAGTCATGAGAATAGGTCATGCTAGAATTATCATTGAGTATTTCACTTTCCACATTTTCCAATATTGCATGATTATGGGTTATTTGGGAATTTGTGGTTTCCACTTCTGGCGTAAATAGTTGCTGAAGTATATCATTGATTGGGTTATGTCCTTGATTTTTCCCCTTGTTTGATTCAGCAATATCTTGTTAGTCTACTCAAATATCTCAGACAATTATATTGGTTCTGGCCTAACCATATCTTATTCCTCTTTTATTCCTTTGATTTTGTGGTAAACACAATTTGATTAATCCCTATTGTCTTTCCCCCAGACCAGTTTTTCCAACATATCCATATTGTTGCAGCATAGTATATCTAGTTCCATATTGTGTGAAGGGTATTTGTACTGCTAGTGTCTCTTGAAGATCTTGATATGACCAAGTATTAATGTTTGGATCAAAAGAGTTTTCTTTTCTTATGTCTTCCCATTTAACAAATGTAGTAGGCGAACATCTGAATATCACTAGTTCTAGAGCTTCAATTGTTTCCACTAGTCTAGGAATTCCATATGATCTGGAAGATATAGGTATGTTGGAGATGGTGAAGGTTTTCTTGTAGCGATATTCACCACACTATTTTTCTTGGATTGATATTTTGACTTCCTTTCTTGGTATGTCCTTTGGAATGGAATTGGAAGCGGAAGAAATACTTTCTTCCTAATTTGATGGTACTTGATTATCTGCACTGCCTCTTATAGTATTGCAATATTGAAAGGGGTTGAGATCTCCCTCTATGATTATCTTTTCTTCTTGTTAGGGAAATTTTATGCATTGATGATATGTTGAAGTGATGCAGTCAAGATTAAAGGATCCAATAAAGGATTATCCAAACTTGTTGCCAATAAGACTCACAATGGCGGAAACACAACAATAACAGATATGACAACTTATATCAACTTAAATTTTCTTTTAAAATCAATTACATGTAACATGTCAAGTTGTAAGAACTTCCCGATTATGGCCAATTATAAAGAGTTGCATTAAGATCTAGCACAGATATCTTCTACAAGCTTTTGATCACCCCCTTAACTAGCCTAGGCTTGTAATAGATAGCAATCTAGTAGGAAAACTCAAGAAACATCTAAACTAGTTCTCACAAGCCACCAATAAATCTTCTTTTTCCTAAGCCAACAAGCTACTAACCCCCCAAGGTATCTTCCAAAAAATTCAGATTTGTAGACCTTAACACGACTCTTCCACTACTTTCCTATGCTACCTCTACTCTACCCAAACCCTCTTTTTATACAACACAACCACAAGTCAACTTTACAAATAAAATAAATTAACAAAACATAGGTTTGCATCAAGAACACAACACCCAATGTGTTCTCCAATAGTTTTCTTGCAACAACCATTAAATCCACCCACGAGAATGAACCAATCTAGATTTAGGTCCTCACACCTCCAACGGTCAACCCAAATCTTGATGAACGTGACCCAAATTAAATGCATAAGTCATTCAATAGATCCAATGAAATAGAACATAGTCAATGAGACAAATCACCGAGCAAAAACAACCAACTCAATGAAACAGACTGAGAAATAGAGACCCACTTGGTGAAGCAACCGAGTAAAACAACAACTGGCACCGAAACTCATCGATGAAACCAAACCAATACCAGTGACCAAGTCTCGTTGGTGAAGAGAAACTAGCATAAGTAACTGAGTCCATCGATGAGCCAACACCTCCAACCAAGCACCCACCATAGTTATCGAGAAGCTTACCGAGAGCCTCCAACTAGTTACCAAACAATCTACCAAGATCCAACAAACATAACCTCTTAATTTCCAAAGGATCACCAAGAACCCAAGATGCCCCTACATCACGAAGAGACGTATTGCATGTCATGTATCCATGGACTTCTGAGCAACATGTTATATCCTACTTCAAGGTCTAGGATTTGGAATGGAGTGCTCTTTATCATTGGCCCTATCTTGACTGGTAATATAAGGATACCTTTAGATGACCTTTCTTCTTTGTCATATGCTCTGATATTGATTCTTCTGGTGACATCAATATTGGATTCTGAGTAACCCAAGGTTTTTATTACTTTTATAGTACATATTTTTAATCTAGCCCTACCATCAATGAGGAATCATCAGGTCATATGCTTATGCACTTGGACAAGAAAATGTAGTGGATCATTGTGCAGAGGTTTGTGTGGTGGTACATCATGCTCTGTAAATGTGGCATTTTTTTTAGCAGCAATATAATTGACCATGGTTTGGGAATTTTATGGAGATATTTCCTATGGGACAACTACATTTTGAATATCTGGTCCAAAGCTTTCTTATGCTCTTGGGATAGGTGCAATAGTTCAATAATGGAGATTGATGTGGGTGTGCACTTGAGTTGATCCACCAAACTTGGTTTTGGATCAAAATTTGGTGTGGGATCTGGTGGTGTAGCGGAAGTAGAAGGCATTCCTTGTAGAAAAACTTTGGAGAAATGAATTGTAACAATGCATTTGGTATTGTTATCTCTGAAGGTGATGGTAGAAACTTGGATTTTTGTAGGATTTATGCAATTTATCATACTATCATAGGTAGAATATATATAATTGACTTACTTGGACTACCTACTAGATGTGGAGGCTTTCCCTTTATTATGCTTATAAAAATGATCATTGAAGATGATATGATCCATGGTACCCTGATAATCCTAAAGGATCATATTTGTCATTATGACACAAGGAGGAATGGAAGAAGGGGCCAAGGGCTCTCCCAACTACCAAAATAGCTTGCAGACACAATGCGGAAGCAACAACACACAAAGTGAGAGAAGAAATAGCAGATATCCTTTTCATTAATTGATCAAACACATTACATGCTGGGCAATAAGGCCTTCCCAATTTTGGCCATATACATTCAATGAATTAAAAAATTATCTTCATACATGCGAGGTCACTGACCTGCCTTACAATATATCAATAGATAATCTTCTATCCAATTCTACTATCTTCTAAGAAGTGATGCCTAAAACTAAGAACAGAGAAATAAATATATACAAGAGTCCACCAAGAGGTTGGTGCTCAAATCCATAAGAGAGACCCAGATTTAGGTCCACAAAGATCCCAATGAGAGACCCCACATTAACTATGCCATGGAAATTAAACGTAGAAGTTAGCCAGATCAGGATAAACAACTCAGAAGTAGCAAACCAAGAAACAACAATAACTCAGGAATAGAGATCATCAAGCAACATAAAATGACTCAGGACAAGCATAACCAAGAAAAAGGAAACCAACTCGGAATAAGCATAACCAAGCAATAGAAACAAACTTGGAACAAGCATACCTGAGAAACAAAAAACAACTCGAAACAAGCATACCCGAGAAATAGAAAGCAACTTGGAAAAAGCATACTTGAGCAATAGGGTAACATAGTACTTGACCGAGAAACCTCTAAACAAGCTAAAGAACAAAAGCAAACATATTTTTGGTTGAGAAGGATTGCCAAGGACCGAAGATTCTCTTGCATCAGACACCTGGGGTAACAAGAAATGATTCCCCAAATCATGTATCAGGTCTGACCTAAAATGAATCTAACTTAGATTGAGAAATCCAAGATGAGTCCTTAATCGGTTTGTTCTTCCATTTTACCAGATACTCCATGTATTCCTTTCCTCTTGTACTTTTTCCAACTCTCTATTTCAAAATTTGTTCAACTTCCTCTATCTTTTTCTTACGATAATCACTTGGTATTGCCACTTCTCATTAGGCTCATGATATTCATACAAGTCTAAAATATGAATATAGGTGATATATCCATGTCATCAGGTAATTCAACTTCATAAGCATTTCCACTATCAAATATTCTCAGTATTCTACAAGGACTAAATTTCTTCATCTTCAATTTACCATATGTTCCAATAGGAAATCTTCCTTTCTTCAAATGAAACATAACTGCATCACCAACTTCAAAATTTTTATGTCTCCTTGATCTATCTGCACTATCTTTGTACTTCTGATTTCTTTTCTCCACCTTCTATTTTACATCTTCATGCAATGTCTTCATGAACTCAGCAAATTCCTCTGCTTCAGCACTTCTTTTCTCTTCTCCAACAATATCTCTCAAGTTTGATATACCTCTCAGTTTTCTATCATGAACAATCTCAAAAGGTTTCTTTCCAGTACTTCTATTTATTGAACTAGTGTATGCAAACTCTTCTTGTGCCAACATCAATTCCCAATTACTTGGTGTGTCCATAACTAGGCATCTCAACAAGTTACACAAACTTTGGTTTACAAACTTTGTTTGTCCATAAGTCTGTGGATGAAATTTAGAACTATATTTCAACTAAATATCCAACTTCTTCCAAAGTATTTTCCAAAAATAGCTAACAAATTTAATGTCTCAGTCAAAGATAATACTCCTCAGTAGTCCATGCAATCTAACAATCTCCTTAAATAAAAGATCTACTATATGTACTACATCTCATGTTTTCCTACATGGTATAAAATATGTCATCTTATAAAATCTATCCACAATAACAAATATGGAATCATTACCTCTTGTTGTCCTTGGTAAGCCAAGAACAAAATACATGTTGATATCACTCTAAGGTTTCTCAAGAACAGTAATCGGTGTATACAAACCAGTATTCTACCTCACTCCTTTTGCAGCTTGAAAAAATCCACAGCCTTTCACAAAATTTTTAACATCCTTATACAACTGAAGCCAAAAATACCTTTCCTAAAGAAAACTCAATGTTTTATCAATGCCAAAATGTCTATCCAAACCACTACTATGTTTCTCCTTAATCAAATTAGTTCTCATTGATCCTCTCGGTATGCCCAACTAAATACCTTTGAACAACATATCTTCCTAAATGAAATAATCTTCATACTTACTTGATTGATTTGAATTAGGTGCTCTGCACACTCTCCACTACTCAGAAAAATTGGGATCATTTTCATACAAATGCTTCATGTCATCAAAACCAAGAACTTCAATTCTCATTTCAGTCAACAAAAATCTTCTTCTACTCAATGCATCAGCAACTCTATTAGAATCTCCACTCTTATGTTTAATCCCAAATGTGAAACTCTGCAAATACTCTACCCATTTCATATGTCTCTGATTAAACTTATTTTGACTACCCAAATACTGTAAATCCTTATGATAAGTATACAATACAAATTCATTTGGCATCAAATAATGTCTCCATTTCTTCATACCTTGAACAATAGCATAGAACTCTTGATCATAGATGGAATATTTCCTCTTAGCATCATTCAAATTTTCATTAAAGAAAGCAATAGGTTTACCTTCTTTAGTCAACACAGCTCCAATTGCACTTCCACTTCAATCACATTCAACTTGAAATACCTTATTGAAATTAGGTAAAGCTAACATAGGTAATTCAGCAACCTTTATCTTCAAAGCCTCAAAACTTTTATCAGCTCCATGTGTCCATTTGAATTTTCTTTTGTCTCCTCTCATTGTCTTAGTCATAGAATTACAAATAGAACTGAAATTTCTGATAAACTTCCTGTAAAAACTTTCCAATCCATGAAATGATCTTACCTCACTAACATTCTCAGGTGTATGCAAACTAAGTATAGCTTCAACCTTCTTAGGGTCCATCTTCAAACCATCAAATAAAATCACAAAACCCAAATACACAATCTCTTCTTTCATGAAGGAATAGTTTTTCAGATTTATCAAAAACTTTTCCTCTTTCAATCTCTGCAATACTTGCCTTATATGCATCAAATGTTCTTCTCTAGTCTTAATTAATATCAGAATATCATCCAAGTATACAATCACACATTTATTCAAGAATTTCTTCAAAACTTCATTCATTAACCTCATAAATGTACTTGGTGCATTAGTTAAACCAAAAGTCATAACCAACCACTCATACAAACCTTCCTTTGTCTTCAAAGTGGTCTTACATTCATCACCTTCTCTGATTCTGATCTGATGATATCCACTCTTCAAATCAATTTTGGTAAAATATCTTGCTCCACTCAAACAATCCATTATATCATCCATTCTCGGTATAGGAAACCTATACTTCACTGTGATCTTATTGATTGCTCTTGAATCAGTGCACATTCTCCATTCTCCATTCTTCCTAGGTGCCAATACAGTTGGTACTGCACATGGACTCAAACTTTCTTGGATCAAACAAAATGTTCAAAAATTCATGAGCTTGTTGGTTAAGCTCTTAATTCTTGGTTGGTGTTAACCGATGTGGTTCTTTGTTCGGTAAAATAGCTCTAGGAATCAGATCCATACAATGACTGATATCTCTCATTGGTGGAAAACCATTAGGTACATTATTTGAAATGATCTCCTTGTACTCAGTGAGTAACTTCTCAATTTTTGCAGGAATTTCATCTTCGGTATTCTTACTCAATTTGTTAGGAATCAAAGCATAACAGATATCATTTCTTTTCAAATCCTTAACAAACTGTCTACCTTCCATCAAACAAAATTTCACAGATGTACATATCTCACCAACATAGTCTTCAATCAAAGGTAACAAAACTTGTTTCTTACCATCAACCCAAATAGAATATCTATTCAATCATCCATCATGTATAGCATGTATATAATATTTTCAAGGTCTACCCAACAAGATGTGACAAAAATCCATTAGCATAATATCACACAACACCTTATCATAATACTTTCCAATTTTTAGTTTCACAAAGCATTGTTCACTTTCCATTAATGTATGCTCATCTTTGATCCATGAGATCTAATAGGGCTTTGGATGCTTCATCCTCTCCAACTGCAACTTTGTGACCATTTCCTCAAATGTTAGATTCTCCGAGCTTCCACTATCAACAATTATCTTCTAAACTTTGTCTGCAACTCTACTTCTATTTTTGAACAAAATTTTCCTGATAGGATCTTGCTTATCCTTCTCACTCCATAGTATCCTTCTAATCATGATATTTCCTTCCTTATCAGGTTCATTCGGTGACTCCTCTTACACCAAAGCATTTCTGTTATTACTAACTTTCTTTCTTGCATGTGTACACTCGAAGGATTTATGTCCTTACTCACCACAATTATAATAATTTACTTGGAACCCTCTTCTGCTATAACCACCTTGGGATTAATTTCCTCTTCCTCGGTATGAAATTCTACCTTTCCATTCAATCTTTCCTTTGTCTTAAGATGTGTCTGAAATTGACTTGTCTAGTTCAGATCTTCTATTTTCACCATGAGATCTACCTCTTCCTCTAGGGAATCTACCACCTCTACCTCTCTGTCTTTGTTCATATCTTTTGTTCAACTTCTCCTTAGCTTTTAGGGAAAACTGATAAGCCTCCTCAATGCTTTCCATTTTTACCAAATTGATCTCATCTTGTATGGAACTTCTCAATCCATTCACATATATTTCTACTCTTTCCACCTCATATTCAACATGTCCAGATCTAATGTCCAATCTGTAGAATTCTTCAGTATAGTCTTTCACTGATCTATCTTTTTGCTTCAAACTTTGCATTCTCCGAACTAGGTTATTTTGATAATCACAAGGTAGAAACTTTCCTTTCAATTTGTTTACCATCTTATCCCATACCTTGATTTTTTCTTTGCCTTTCTTCTTTTGATCCAATTGCAGATGCTCCCACCATAAGGATGCATGTCCTTTCAACTTTGTGCTTGCAATATTCACCTTCTTGTCCTCTGATACATTCTCATATTCAAAATACTTTTCCATCTCAGTTATCCAGTTAATCAATTCATCATAATACAATTTTCCACTATACTCAGGAGGATTAAACTGAGGTGTGGATTTCAAACTTGTCAAAGCTCACAGGAATTTCTCTTCTTCCTGATCAATAACAGGTGTAGGTGCAACTTCACCTTGACCTTCTTCAACTTAATCATCATTAACATCCTCAAGATGTCTTCCTCTACGTTGGTCTATCTCAACAGCTTCCAATCTTGTAGCCATCTATTTAAGCATATCATCTAGACCTAGATCTAGATTTCCTCTCCCATGAACCATCTTGAATCTCTCTATAATTTTAGTTTAGATCATAATCTGCTACCCAACAATAATATCATCAACTAGGGTTAGGGTTTACAAGAAGGAACTTAGATCTCACCAATGCTTTGATATCACTTGACACAAGGAGGAATGGTAGGAGGGGCCAAGGGCTCCCCCAACTACCAAACCAGCTTGCAGAAACAATTTGCAAGCAACAACACATAGAGTGAGATAAGAAACAACAGAGACCCTTTTCATTAATTGATCAAACTCATTACATGTCAGGCTATAAGGCCTTCCCAGTTTTGGCCATATACATTCAATGAATTACAAAATTATCTTCATACATGTGAGGTCATAGACCTGCCTTACAATATCTCAACAAATAATCTTCTATCCAATTCTACTATCTTCTAAGAACTGATGCCTAAAACTAAGAACAAAGAAACAAATATATACAAGAGTTCACCAAGAGTTCAGTGCTCAAATCCATAAGAGAGACCCAAATTTAGGTCCACACAGATCTCAATGGGAGACCCCACATTAATTATGCCACCAAAATTAAATGTAGAAGTCAGCCAGATCAGGATAAACAACTCAGAAGTAGCAAACCAAGCAACAGTAACAACTCTGAACGAGCATACCTGAGAAACAGGGTAACAGAGTACTTCACTGAGCAGCCTCCAAACAAGATAAAGAACAAAAGCAAACATATTTTTGGTTGAGAAGGATTTCCAAGGACCCAAGATGCTCCTACATCACATTAGTATACAAGGAAACATTTTTTGGATTTTTGGTAACATGATCACCGAGTGACAACAAACAGACAAGTGCAAGTGAACACCGATAGACATTTTACAGAGTAAATTGAGAGCATAGTTTACATAGTAAACTGACAGAAAATTCAGAGACATCACCGAGAATAGACTACAGAGAAACCCGAGCACCAGTCTACGAAGAGACATTTTTATTTCTGAGAAAAGTGGATCTGAGTTACACATTAGATAAACACTTTAGTTTTATAAATATCTTTATGCTTAGAAATAAAACCATTTCCTGAGGAACAAGTAAAGCATATGTAATTGTTTTAATTAGTCTAAGTGATTGTAAAACATGCAAACTAGGAGTTCAAGGTCAATTTGTAAACCTTTGATCATAGATTTTTTATTGTAAAGAGTGAAACCTAATTAGGTCAATACATTGTATAAATAGATGTAGTAATCAGTCAGAACATGATGATTGTAGCCACAGTAGACATCTATGGATCAGACAGAGAGTTTCATGTAAAAAGACACAAAAGATAGAATTCAGTTATGAAGAACAAGATTCAAGGCTACTAAGCAAAACAAAGGTATTAATCAATCACTATAGGTGATACATATACATTGTGAGCTTAAAGGATCTGTAATCAGCAATTCAAGATTGAAAACCATCAATTCAACAAGTATTTTTGACTACTCTCTAACCATTGTAGAAAATAGAAGAAATCCTTTAAGAAGGTGGACTTAAGAGTCTTATTGTAAATCACTTAACCGAGTTCACACTTAACAATGTTGCTAAATCTCTTAACCGAGTAGAACTAACCAGTCTAAAATGTTACTCCTAACATGGTAAGATCATCAGAAGTGATCACATTTGTAGCCTTAACTGACACCTTCCATTCTGAAGATAGTGAAGCTTTGTGGGTTTCATCCCCACCACTATTTTTACCTTCTAACAGGGGTTTTCTGCTTTACCAATTCTTGTGTGATGTGTAACTACTTTTCATGAATGTTTTTATGAATGTTTACATACAATTAAGTTTATGATTTGATATTACATGCATAAGGTATAAAAGAAATATTGTCAGTAATGCAAGGAAAGATTTCAAAGGGTTAATTGATAAAAAGTTTTAAAGTTACTGATTTATCCCTCCCTTCTTAGTACACAAACAATTGGTATAAGAGCTAGATCTCTTATTTGGAAAATTTTAAATCACTTGAAAGAAAATACCATACAATGGAAAGGTATAAGCTTGATAAGAATATTGAAAATCAGAAGTTGTAGATACAGATCTTCTATGAGCAATACAAAGAAGAAATAATCAAGATGAGAGAGCTGTTAAATTTTTTGAACTGCAAATCAACCCAAGAAACCTGCATGCATAACTGTCACGAAGTAGAAGCAAAAGACAGAGGAGAAAGAAGCTATGGAGGCCAAAAAGGCAGAGAGTTGAAAACCATGTTGCACGAATAAGCTTCTATTAACAACAATAAAATGATTACAATCTCTATACTGAAATGAAAGAAGTGAATCCTTATAAAAGGAAACACGAAACCCTAAAGGCTAAAACCCTAGAGAAATATAAAGCGCTGCCTAAGTGAAACTTAAGCACTAAAGAGTATAGTAGGCTAATAATTAAATCATTTAATTATTAGCTAACTATGACTACTCTAACACCCCCCCTTAAGTGTAACTTAGGGAGAAGCAAAAAAGTTAACTACTGCAGAAAGCAGGAAAGAAGGGTCCCGACAACTAGGCCTGATCAGGTACCCAAACAAGAAAGCAAACTAGATGAAGGAAACAAGCCTTCAATTTAGGGAAAAGATGTCCCAGAGAAAGGAACAAGAAAAGAGCAAGAGGCATCTCCGAAGCATGTCTGAAAACTCTATCAGAAGATACTGCTGGAACCCCCACTGAAGTGCATGACCAGGTAGAGAAGAAAAATGTCTGAAGAGCTGATCAATCGAACCAGGAAGCAATAGAACCAACAGGTGAACCCCCCCATAATGTTGAACTGGGAGAGGTGACAGGAACACTGAAATGCAATTCCAGAAACATCTGTAGAAGAAGAATATGGAACACCAACAGTGTAATAGAAACACACACACAGGATAAAGGGCGGTGTCATCGACACACAACACGGGCTAATGTTGTGGAAGGTATGTTCACTTGAAAAAAGTGGATGCGCCTAAAGCGGCAAAAGCATCATAACCCCCCATGGCACTTTATAACACAGTGTGAGTATAAAAACTGAACCAGGTGTACAAGATCCAGAAATGCAGAAGAAGGCACTTTATCTCAGTGTTTTTACAGAACAATGATGCAACAGAAGGAGCATGCAAGCTTAGAAGTCAGAAAGAAGAGTGAACTATGAACTCAGAAGAAGAGATCCCAGGACTTGTAGAACCAAGTAATCCACCAGAGTGCATAAACTGCAAAACTCAGAGGAGTGAAAACCCAGAGCAGAATCTAAAAAAAGTACCTATGCCACTGAATAGCACACTGAACCAGCTTTTTGATGATATCTTGTTTGCATAAAACGGAGTCCGGATGAGCCAGATATGACTCCCGAAAGGCTAAACAAAACATCAGAATTCAATAGAAAAAAACATTGTTGAAATAGTGGAACCAAAAACCCTAACCTCCATCATCAGAAATTTCTCAGAAAGAGCTTTCCGACGGTATATGGAAGTCAGAAAAACACCCCCGTATGCTCCCTGTAGAGCGAAAAAGGCCCAGGTACCCCCAAAAAGCTCACTAGGCCATGTTTTAAGCCCCAGGGGCTAAAAAAATAGGCCCCCAGGTGCATGGCGCGCTCTGGGGCTGGGCCGCAGCCCCTGGTCGGTCATATGACCGCGCGCGCAGAGTATAAGCCCGCGGGGGCTGGTGGCCGCAGAGCGGCAGAGCACCGCACAGCGGCGACGGTGGTGAGAGGACCGACAGCCCACGCGAGCAGAGCGGAGTGCTGAGTGGGCGCAGCTGAGGGTGTGGCAGAGGGAACAGGCGGCAGGGGTCGCAGTGGTAGAAATGCAATGGTCGAGCCCCGATGGTGCTTTTTTTTTGCATCATTTTTTGAGCCCGTCCGGCCCTAGAAGGCCGAAAAAAATTTGTCAGATGCCCTGGTGTCCAAAATGGACAAACCTTATATGGATTCTGGGGTTTTTAGGCCTTCTGGACGCAATGGTAGTGTCTGTTTGGGCCCAAAGTGACCAGAAACAAAGGTCCCCCTTAAATCCACACAAAGAAGCTAGAAAAAGCCTGTCGAACTGTAAACCCTTGAATGCTTCAGAAAAACTTGAACAGCCACCAGCAGGAAAGCTCTGATACCATGTTAAATTTTCTGAACTGCAAATCAACCCAAGAAACCTGCATGCATAACTGTCACGAAGTAGAAGCAAAAGACAGAGGAGAAAGAAGAAGCTATGGCGGCCAAAAAGGCAGAGAGTTGAAAACCATGTTGCA
>MU224910.1:2086817-2118462 GCA_018584345.1 Thuja plicata | reverse complement strand
AACCCTAAAGGCTAAAACCCTAGAGAAATATAAAGCGCTGCCTAAGTGAAACTTAAGCACTAAAGAGTATAATAGGCTAATAATTAAATCATTTAATTATTAGCTAACTATGACTACTCTAACAAGAGCTACTAGATGAAATAAAAGTTATGGCATCTTGCAACAATGAAACTGAATATCATGAAGAAGAGATACCTGATTTGTTTGAGTCATTAGGATCTACATTTAGCAATACATCAGACACATATGAAGGAAGCATTACAAGTCTGAATAAAATTAATGAACATCTGACATAACAAGTAAAGGTACTGTGAATCAGTCAAGAGACACAGATGGTAAGGATGATTAATGTTATGAATAATGCTAGACAAGCTGAACAGGAAATAACATTACCTATTGATGACAGGAGGAAGATCACTAAGAAGCCACAAGAGAGAGAAACTGAAATACAGAGACTTACTGAACATCATCATGAGATTGCCAATCAAATAGTTCTTATGAGTCATGAGGCCAACTGAGTGAACATAGAACTGAATGGGAAATTAGAAGCTATTGGTGAACTAAGAGAAGAAAATGAGAAACTAAATCATGAAGTAAGGATTTAGCAATAAGATAATGATATGATCATGAAAGCTGAAGAAAGCACAAAAAGAATGAATGATTTTCTGAATGGACAAAGAAGACTCAAAAACAATAGCAGTCTAGGGTATACCGAGCATGGAGAATCATCAAATTGAGTTGATCAAAAGGATATCTACACAAATCTGAGAGCAAAGAAGCAATCATGAAATCACTATGGAAAACCAGGCCACACATCAAATGTTTGCAAGAGAAAAGCTAAAGGTATTCCTAAATCCACATCTCCATTCATAGGTAATTGTTATAACTGTAACAAGCATGGACACAAGGCACATGAATATAGATCTAAGGTGAACCAACCAAAGAAGGAATCCTACATGGAAAAATATTGTTCTACTTGCAAAATGCATGGACACACATCCCTTGAATGCAGGAAAAAGAAAAAGCAAGCATGGAAACCAAAAGAACAAGAAAATGCTTATCAACGGAGAAGAGTCAGTAACTCATATGTTTGGGATTAAAATACATGGGAAAATTGCACAACATGTGGTAGATATGGACACATAGCTGCAAATTGCATGAGAAAATGGATACAAAGGTCTAGGAATTGGACTAAATCTGGAATGGCATGCCTACACTGTTATAAGGTTGGTCACCTAAGCAAGGACTGCAGAGACTGAGTGACAGAGTCAAGAAATTTTTCTAATGGGAACACTATTGAAGATATCAGGAGAATGAGAAATCAAATGTGGAGGAAATCTTCAAGCAAAGATGATGTTGGACCAAGCACCATAGTTAGTGACACCTTATCCAATGGATTAGGTGATTCCACCACCCACACCTAAGCAAAACAAGTAAGTAAGGAACTGCACTATACAAAACTATATTTTGCATCAGTTCCAATATTCATAGATAATATGCCAAATTAGCATGAATGAAGATGCACCATGGTATTACTTGTTATGAATTTGTGAATCTAGTCTCGTCGATCAATACACACCAAGCATTGTTGGTATACATATAAAAACCAAGTTCTTAATATAAACCAAGCATCATCGGTAAACATGTAAAAGCTAATCAATTCTTTGCTCCATATCGAGCATTGTTGGTGAAAATGTGAAAAGTGCAACTAAGTTGTCACTTACCCCGAGCATTGTATTATCACCAAGGATGAAGTTTGAATAAAGCTCGAGTGTCATTGTTAATGAGTGGTATCTAAACCATTTAATGTGCCACTTAGGTAATTTTCTATAAATAGGGCATCGAAGAGCTCATTCACTCACAAACTAAAAATGCGAAAACAATAGAGCGAAGCAGAGCGACCAAAAGTGACAAGTTTGCAGATTGATTAACAGCAGATTCAAAGGCAATTCCAAATAGATTCCAACATATTCCTAGCATCTACAACAAAGATCACATAAGTACCAAGACTTAACAATCTCGTAGTTCAATATGGAGAAAGCACTAATTTCACAAAAAAATGGCAACCACGTCACGAGTCGCAAAGATCAAGAATGTGATAGACAAGAAGGTCAACCTGATTAAGAAATCTACCTGTGAAGAGCCTAAGTATAAATTTTTCCCTGAGGTTTCTTCACAACTTGATGACCAAGGAGAGTTCTCAAGTATACCTCCTATGGTTTTTCTAGTTGAAGACATCCGAGCATATATCCACTGCAAGATTGGAGAGATCAGATATCTTGAGGTTGAAGAGGCTTACAAGAAGCTTTGCACAAATGGAAACCTTAAAGATGAACACAAAGACATTGAGGTGAAAGGGTTAAAAACTTTCCTAATGTTTCTGAAAGAGTTCAAGACCGAGTGGATTTGAATAGTACTCAGTCGAGTACATGATGAGAAAATGTGGTTGGATGAACCAAAACCAATCTCTAAGGATGTGATTCACGCACTAACCAATTATCTAGTAACCGACAAGGCCAAAGCCCTAAAACATCCTTCTCACCCCGAGATTGAAAAGATGACAAGTGTAGTATGGGATGGAAAAGATTTAAAGGTCAATTCAATCACTGACCTAGAGATGAAGTTCGGTGCATGTGTACTTGGATACAAGGTATTTCAAGCTAGCCGATTGAACAGCATAGCATGTGGAGCAGTTGACACTGCCTATAAGATTGTAAAGAAGGGACTGCAAATGGACTTATTTGAGCTTCTACTGAAGAAACTAGATGAGAATATGAGGATAATTAGGTCAGCCAGATCTAATTCATGTAAGTTCCTTTCACTCCTCATGTGCACATTTTTCTACGTTCAGAATTTCTTCCCATTTGTCGGTAATGTCAATTGGGACATAACCCGACCAATAACTGCACAAACTAGTGAGTTCATAAAGTCACTAGGGGAAAATTTCACATGATTAATGGATGCATACTTCACTACCTTCAAGGATAGAATGAAAAATAGAATGAGGATCCCTGCACAACTGGTGGAATAATATAAAGATGACATATGTTTCATAGTGGATACCGACACCGCTTTAATCAAACCAGTTGTACCAAGAACAGCATGGTTGCCACCACTTGATTATGAGATCAAAATTGATCAAGCTATATAGGCTATTAAAGCCTTGCTAAATGAAGCAGTGGACAAATCATTGGTCATATTTGGAACTTATGAAGAAGCTAAGGATAGAATCAAAATTGGCCTAGTAGTGAAGAAGATAGACCAAAAGAAGAATAAAATTATAAAAACACTTGAGAAGAAAATTTTGGCAAATGATAAAGATTCAGAACAAGATTTCACCAAGGGATAGTCACTCATCGGTGAAGGTGAAAAATTGAGTAATTCAGAATCTACTGAGTCAGATGCACCACCATCCAAGAAGGCAAAGGTAGAAAATGTGACAGTTGCATCAAGAACAAGGAGTAAGATTACCAAAGATGCAAATTCACCACCAGTTAAGAAAGGTACAGTGAGGACTTATAGGAGAAAGCCTCAAATCAGGAAAACAACAAAGAGGCAAAGAAGGAGATATATCAGAGGTAAAGAGGATAAGGAAGACACTGAGCAGGATGAGAAAGAATGAGGAGTTCAAACAAAAAATCTCAAAGTTCCTCACATAGTTGATGAATTTGCATAATAAATCATTGACACTAGGAGCATATCACACTGAAAGATGAGACAATGGCTAATCTTGTCTCCCAGAGATCAAACCAAGATAGAAAAAGAAGCCATAAAGGCAATGGTTATATACAAGTATGTACCAATACAATTCAACAAGAAAATGCCACAAGAGCTTAGTGATAGAATATCAGCAAGGTGGACTTATGCACTACATACAGAGAAACAGATAAGGGAAGATCCCTAGTCACACTCATGCCACCCAAGACAACAGTTGAAGAGATTGATGAAAAAATGAAAGAGCATTCAAAGAAATTCTCAGCAAAGATGAGAGCCTCCAAAGTACTAGAGGGTTGATTACAAGAGCTTGACAAAGAAAGCGATGAGACTTGGAATGAAATATTCAATTCCCCCAAGAAGGTATTGGATCTTACTGAGAAACTACACTATGAACACATCTTCATTATTGACACCGAGGATGTCAATCTAATAGATTTGATAGCATAAGAAAGTGAGGCTCTGGATGACATACCTCATATTTTACAATCATTAGGGGATACAACAGAGATCACAATCAAAGATATAACTTAGATTGATTCTGATGATGAGCCCAAGAATGATGAAGATGTAACTATTGCTACCAAAAAAGAAAAGGAAAAGGATACAATGGATGTTGCACAAGTAAATGTACCAGGTCAAATACCTCTATTGATACAAGCTATAAATATCATATCTAAAGAGAAGGAAAAGTCACCTGGGCCTGATGCAAACATACCAATAGACATAGGTGATGAACAAGGGAAGCAGATAGATACAAATGAAGAGAAGAAAGATGTAAGTGGAGAGGAGAAACAAATTGATGTCACCGACAAGAACACTGAGGAAGAAAAAGTTGTAGATACAGCCAAGGTTTATGTAGAGATGTCTACTACCAACCAACAAATCAATACCGAGAAACTTACCAAAGGAAACACACCTCCCACACAATCACCTAAAGCAAAATAGATAGATAAGGAACTTGCAATAGTTCTTCATTCCCCTGCTTCCACTACTATTACAAAGAAGAAGAAGAGCTCCATTCACACAGATGAAATTATTGATATACCAGACTGTGATCCTAGAGCATTGGATCCAGATTCACTTACCAAGTATGGAGAACTCTGTAAAAGAAACGCAATTTAGGACAAGCTCAAAAAGGAGCACAAGAACTCAAAAGTCCTGGAAAGAACAAAAGAAATATTATTGCAGATTGTTCCTAACACAAACATTGATCAAAATGCTCCAATACTTGATTAATTCACAGTTCTAACCGACGCCATTACATCACAGAATGTAGATGCAGACAAGGTCATTGAGGAATGTACTGAGTAGAAGTGTCAATACAAGCTTACAGAGAATATTAGCCGAGAAGTGGCAGAAAATAAGGTAAACATTTCTGAATTAGTAACTAAAATGGAACCTATATTATCAGAAGTAGTTAAACTAGTTCAAAATTTTTTCACAATAGAACATTTCACTACCGAGCATAGTAAAAAGATATCCAAAATAGATGAAGATATTAAGGCTAGTGCACAAAGTCCAACAACCAAGGAAAATAAATTCCAGATGCATTATGAGAAGATTGTAGAAGAAAAATGATTGAGACTAGAACTTCAAAAGGCTGAAAGCAGAATCAGAGATAAGGTAACCGAGCTACAGGCTATGTTACTCCCAAATTTCACACTGCTGTTGAAATATATGACTTCAGCAAAAGCATTGATTGCCACCCTAGAGATGTTTGTTATAGAAAATATATATGACATGCACTTCAGACTCACATTGGAATACATGACCTTGGAACACCTCCAAGAGAAATGGGAGAAGATAATGGTAGACATTCAAAAATCCCATACCCACATACTTGACAAGTTGTAAGTATTACACCTTTGTCATTATTTTCAAAAAAGGGGGAAATTATATGTGAAAGGGGAAACTATATGTATAAAGGGGGACATATATGTATAACATGTCAAAAATGAAAGAGGGAAATACACAAAGGAGAAACATGTACATACTGAGGCATGCACATAGGGGGACTCATTGACAAGGTAAACACTTGGTGTAGATACTGAATGTTTCAGTTAATTGCACATATCATTTTTTGATACTAATGCCAAAGGGGGAGATTGATAATCATAAAGGATCATATTTTTCATTAGTATACAAGGAAACAATTTTTGGACTGTCGGTAATATGATCACCAAGTGACAGCAAACAGATAAGTGCAATGGTCACCAAAAATGTTAGTGTAAGTGAACACCAAATCAATGAACATCGACAGATAGTTTATAGAGTAAACCAAGAGCACAGTTTACAGAGTAAACTGACAGACAATTCAGAGATATCATCGAGCATAGACTACAGAGAAACTCGAGCACCAGTCTATTGAGAGACAATTTTATTTTTGAGAAAAGTGGATCTGACTTACACATTAAATTAAAAAATTCAGTTTTATAAATAGCTTTATGATTAGCTGTAAAACCATTTCTTGATGAACAAGTAAAGCATATGTAATTGTTTTAATAAGTCTAATTGATTGTAAAACATGCAAACTAGGATATCAAGGTCAAGTTGTAAACCTTTGATCATAGAGTTTTTATTGTAAAGTGTGAAACCTAATTAGGTCAATAAATTGTATAAATAGATGTAGTAATCAATCACAACATGATGATTGTAGCTGCAATAGACATCTATGGATCAGACAAAGAGTTTCATGCAGAAGGACGCAAAAGATAGAATTCAGTTATGAAGAACAAGATTCAAGGCTATCAAGTAGAATAGAGGTATTAATCAATCACTATAGGTGATACATATACATTGTGAACTTAAAGGATCTATAATCAACAATTCAAGATTGTAAACCATCAGGTCAAGAAGTATTTTTTACTACTCTCTAACAATTGTAGAAAATAGAAGAAATCCTTTAAGAAGGTGGACTTAAGAGTCTTATTGTAAATCTCTTAACCGAGTGCACACTTAACATTGTTGCTAAATCTCTTAACCGAGTAGACCTAACCAGTCTAAAATGTTACTCCTAACAGGGTAAGATCATCATAACTAATCACACTTGTAGCCTTAACCGACACCTTCCATTCTGTAGATAGTGAAGCTTTGTGGGTTTCATCCCCACCACATTTTCTACCTTATAACAAGGGTTTTTTGCGTTACCAATTCTTGTTTCATGTGTAACTACTTTTAATGAATGTTTCTATGAACGTTTACATGCAATTAAGTTTATGATTTGATATTACATGCAAAAGGTATAAAAGAAATATGGTCGGTAATGCAAGGAAATATTACAAAGGGTTAATTGATAAAAATTTGTAAGGGTACTGATTCACCCCTCCCCTCTCAGTGCACACCATTCCATTATTCCAATATACCCTTGGATTGAGTATTATTAACATCGATTATCCCTTGTTCAATTAAGTCTTGTATAGCATTTTTTAATTAATAGCAATTTGATGTCTTATGACCCTTGACCTAATGATACTCACAAAAATTAGTATCATTCCACCACTTCGAGTTTAAAGCACCATGTTTGAATTCCTTGATTTCTGGTAGAGTGATCGTATTGGCTTGGATCAACTTTTTTAGTGTTGATTTGATAGATTCTCCTAGTGGGGTGTACTCACATTTCAGAAAAGGAAATCATCGTTGGCGTTGTATGTTGGGTTGATTCTAGGATACCACTGCCACTTGAACAATTGGCATTTGAACTTGAGTATTTTCCTGTGGGGTTTGCATTGCAGGTGTTTGATTTGGCATGGGTTCCCCTTGTAATAAAATTTTTGGTTGATCATAATTGACCGTCTTGACATCAATGACACCAGTGTTGGTGAAATTTTTTATTTTTGTTCCCTAGTTAGGTTTATCAATTGAATTTTTAGTGGTGTTTGTTTGAGTAGGATCTACAAGGATTCCTCTTTTGATCAAAGTTTGCTTTCATCAAACACCTTGTTCTATCAGTTGTTTGAAACTAGGAGCAATTTGGAGTTTTTTAGTAAAGGACATGCCTGGAATCAAATTATCAATGAACATGACTTTTAGATCTTTCTCGGGAACATCATATGTGATTTTTTTGGTTGTGTTTGTCCATATTTGTAAAAATTTAACAAAATATTCACCTTCTTTTTTCTTTACATCACAAATTTCCTTGATGCTGACCTTGCATTCTATGTTGTGATGGAAGTGACCGATAAATCTTTTAGCCAATTCACCCCAAGAGTGAATACCATGTGGTAAGTGAGAGAAACACTCCATTGCGGGTCTGGCTAAACTCTATGGAAATAGTTGCATTAAGTATGTTTCATCATGTGTGACTTCAATGAAACTAGCAAAGAATTCCCTGATGTGTTCCACGGGATTGTTGTTGCCTCTATACATGTCAAATTTAGCTACTGCAAAATGTGCTAGAAATGGAGACATGTGTAAATAATGATCAAAATTATATGGGTACAAGTCCACAGCATTGTAGGACTTAGTTTGTCCCTGATTGTGAATATCCATCATTTGAGTTTGTAGATTTTGCACTTTTTGTATCAGAATATTTGTTTGGGATTGAGGAACGTTTCCATTATTGAATCTTTGTCTCATAGTTGGTATAAGATTTTTCCTTTGAGTTCCTTGTGTTGGAATGTATGGGTATTGATTCCCCAACGTATTATTTTTTTGATACTGGGGTATAGAACTATTCCAAGTTTGTTGTGCATGTAGTTGTTGAGACCTATGTTGGAATAAAGATTTAGCCCTTGGTGGATGTTGATTGAATGTTGGACCTACAGAGATTGATTTGAGTTGTTGTGAAGCATTATATCAAAGGGAAGTAGAGATATATTGGGATGTCTGGGTAGTGACAAATGGGTTATAGCTTGTCTAAGGTGTTGTTGAAATATATTGAGAACTTGATGTGAGAGGCAATGAGGCAGATGCCTGAGATGAAACAAAAACCATCGACACACTCATTTGGGAACCCATCATGTTTGGAGTGGAAGATGAACTAGCTTGAGTGGTTGAGATAGTTTGTGTAGACATAGTCTGTGCTAATGTTGTAGATGTTTATACATGGGATTAATTTGAGAGTTTTCAGTTGTATTTTGTCCTACCAGTGGGTTCTCAGGCCATATTGTGGATACATTGAATTCAAGGGGAAGTTTGACTCCCTTATTGATTAATATTGCTAGGAATATCTTAGGATTTCTTTCTACCACAACATCTATCACTTATGCAGAATAAGCATATTGTTATATGTCTTCTAGCTCTTCATCTGTGATATCTTGAAAGATAGTTGGCATTTGGGAGCCACATGGAAGTATAGGCACATTTTTAGCGTACAACAAGGGATCACTATGTTTGGATGGGTCAACCTCTTGTTCTTCTTCCCATTGGGGAAACAAGTTAATGTAGGATTCATCTTGTTGGTTTCTAACCTTTGACCTAGTATAAGGTCCTCCATAAGGTTTAAAGACATTGTTTTATCCAAGATTTAACTAAAATGAGTGACGTAAATCAAACAAAAGGGACAATCTCTCAAAGAGAGTTTGAGAACCTTTTTGACAAGGGTAATTCTAAGAACAAACTTTGACTTCTCTTGATGTTAGAGATTGATGATGATAAGATATGATTTGACCCCTGCCTTAGATAAGACAAAATCATTGAAAAAGAGTGATGAAACTGAGATAATGAGACCAAGATAATCTAATCTATCTTATTGAATTATCAATGCTAAACAACAACTAAACTAGAAGGAGAGGTAATCCCAGATGTTTGTGATTTCACTGGTTCTTTGTTATTTTGCAAGATGTATACACTGAACTTTCACATGACATAGGGAAAATTTCCAAGGTTTAGGACTAATAAAATGTAATGCTCTGACAGAGGAATCTAGATTGTTTTTGCCGAATAAGTGCAAAGATCTTTTGTTCAATTGTAGAAAACTTATATTAATTGCGACATAATGCAGGGTCGATTACAGCAAAATGCAAGGTCAATTATGGCAATAAAAGGATCGATTGCATAAATAAAAGACCCGATTGCGATAAACTACTATTAATTATGGAAAACTTCCATCTATTGTGGTAACTTGTGACAGTCTTAAAAATCTGATTGCAATTTTGAGATTTATCTGATAAAATGAGCTTTGGAACAGTGATTCTAGGATATACTTATGTTGGCACCCTACAAATTCAACATGTTTGACTTGTTTTGACAGTGTAAGATGTTTTTTTTGCATTTGAAAACTTATCGCAAAAGCAAGCACAATAGACACAATGTTTTTGTAGATCCAAGAATAAATAGTGTGTGTTCTAAAACTTTTTCAAGTTGCAAGTTTTTCACATGACCATAATAGAAATAGTCAAATTAATCTATGGTCAATTGGCTTCAAGATGCAATGATATAGGCCCAATGCTTTTGATGTTCATCAGCTCAGACAATAATTTTCACGCTAATAAGACACGAAGATCCATGACGTAGGTGCCCATGTTTTTGCCTTTCCCAAGTATTGTTGTCGTGCTAATGAATTTTTTTTTCATCAACACAATACCATAGAACACATATGTTGGGAATCTTGGGGGGGAATTTGGCAACCCCTTGCACTATAATAAGACACTTGTTCAGAGGTCAACCAAGTGGGTCTCTAATTAACTAGGTTATAGTAGGGTCTCTAGCATCTATCCAATTATTTTGTACATGTGTGTCTCACTTAAGAGCCTAGTTGACCATGTTGGCTACTTAGGGATACCTCACCTAATCCAGGCTATCATCAACACACCTCACCCGATATTGGCTAGATATAAGACAGAGCTTTGGCCAACATCTTGTTTATTTACAAATCGGAAGGATTACCAGTTTGAGGTCATCCTCTGAGGAAGAAGTGCTTTCCCTAGATAGACCTCTCTAAAAAAAGTAAAAGTTTTTATTCTAACAGATTGTGCAAGCACACCAAAGACTCAAAACACAAGGTTAATCATATTAAGCACCAAAAGATCAAATGTGAACTGAGTTATCATCCACACAAGCACACAAGTTCAATTTTAAGCCCAAACCAAATGATATTTGCTTGTTCAGTTTTAAGTGCACCAATTTCAAAAGCTCTTTGCCTTATTCAATTTTAACCACGTGTACATTTTATGCACCGACTTGAAAGATGAGATTGTGATGTTTTGAGCATACACTTTTCTTTTAAGTGCCAAAAGACAAATGAATTGATTTTAGATTTAACACAATTTAAGCTGCTTCCACGCTACAAGCTATCAAGAAATTATTAGTACCAAAAAATCATAGCAAACAAATGATATTCAAAAATACTAGGATTGTTAAGGCCATCAATACTCATGCTAACCTTATATTTGGCTGCAAAACGCTTAAGAGAATTGATACACCTGTTGAAGGGTTCAATTTGGTCTTCAGCTATGATTCCCAAGGTTTCCTTTTGTTGTACATAGTAATGAATGACTCTTATTTTGAATGCTTTTTGTGACCTAAACCCTGGAGTGTGCCTGATTATCCTCTTTTCCATTGGTCATTTGTTCAGTCCTGCACAAAAATTGAGAAAGAATCAAATTTGATCAAAAATGATGAAATAGAGCAATTATGAAATAATTTTGTCAGTTGTGAAATATGATCTGCAATTGCAAAATTCTTCTGTCAATTGAAAAATTTGTCAGGAAATTGTGAAATCCTTCTGTCAGTTAGGAAATTTGTCAAGAAATTGCGAAATTCTTTTGTCGATTGCAAAATGTGTCAGTCAATTGTGAAATATTGTTGAAAAATAGAGACTGTAAAATGAATAAATCGATTGCAAAATACAAATATCATTTGTGTAATAATAGGGAACAATTGCGGTAATAAACCAGGCAATTGCAAAATTCTTTCGCCAATTACAAAATTACAGAAAATCCTAAGAATTAAAAAAAATGACGAATCTGCAGTCGTACGGCCGAGGCTGGGAAATTATTTTGGTCATCTACAAGCAATTATTGGGACATTCGATTCATGTCGAGTTCACCAAAATTAATATGATCTAATTCTGCACACTCAAACGAGGGTTAGTAGCACCAATTTTCAATGAAAGAAATCAATCAAACTACTAAGAATGAACCTATGAACAATAAAATAACAAGCATCAGAGAGGAAAATAAACAAATGCAAACCATAATGCTTGAAGCTTCTATTTCTTCTCTCTACTCCTTCTGAAATGATGTATAGGTGGTGCTTAGTATTGGTATTAACAACATTTGTGACTTGGGCGTGTTGAGGAAATGAGATCAATATGATAATTATTTCGCTTGATGCTTCGTACAAGAATCCTGCAGAGTAATTGTGCACAATGTTTCAAAATTTAGACCTCCTTCAAATGGTTGAGAAGGGTTGATTATATAGAAATGGAAATTATTTGGACGGATGAGATCGATCCCAGAAACATGAGAATGGATGGCTAAGATCAAAAGTAACTAAAGAAGCAATCGGTAAACTCCTCTTCTCAAGTGAAGAGAAGATAGAATGGTTTAGTCAACTAAAGAGTTGATTGTGAGTTGAGTCCCATCAAAATCACTTAAGCTTTAAATATTGTGGGCTTCAAAATTTTGGGGCTTAGGGGTCCCGGGGAAGTGTGACCTTCCTCAAATCCCAAAAGCCTAAACTAATGGTTTTATTCCTAAGATAAAGGGAACTAACTAGAAAAAAAAAAAAAACAAGCCAAGAGAAACAAAAAGACAAACAAGAGGGGCCTTGACCCTAACAAAATAATTGCTTGACTATCAGGAGCTATTAAGTCCACAATATGACTCATTGGGCACTTGATTGGCAAGGAACTAAGGACAAAATGAAGCAAAAAGAAAAAGAAGGGGGGTCCCAATTAGGATAAGAAACCAAAAAATGGGGTGTGAGTTGTGGAGGCACAACAATTTCAAAATTTTGAGCCATAATTTCATGAATGAAATCTTTGATTAGAATAAGGTTTCAATTTTCAAGCTCGAAAGCCAGAGGATACAGGTTTTATTTAAGTTTTGTTTTGTAATGGTTGTGTGAAGGAAAAAGGAACGGGTCATGCCCTAATGATGTTATTTTGAGTTGTGAAAACCTGTCACATTCCTTGAAACCCTAGGTAAGGTGGTAGATATTTCTTTTAATAAAACATACACCCATCACCACATAATGAGACAAATGAAATAACAAAGATTTCAAGAAAATATGAATCACAGCCATATCATATGCACAAAAAATAGAGGGTTTTCGCTATTTTTCTTCACAACGTGGAGTTTGAAGGCATGGTTACTTACCAAGGTTTATCTGTAGAATGGAAAATATAGCCTCAAAGATCTCTGACAAACTTTGAAAACCTCCAAGAACTCATAGAAAAGTCCCAAGTTTCTCCTCATAGCATCGCAAACAAAACAAAATCAAGAAGAAAGTGCAAAAGGAAAAATGAAAAAATGTTTTAGGGTAGAGAAATGTTTGGGGTTTTTGAACCCTAATAACACTATGCGTGATCAAATGTTTTTCCTTATAATGCTCATTAATTATTATTTGAGTTAAGACCTCGTAGGATACAAAGATGTTATATCTTATGTTAAGATATATACAAGTTCACATTAATGTTTATATTCACATTAATGTTTATTAAGTAATATAAATATATTACTGAATAAATGTTAATTTAAATTAATATTTATTAATCAATTTATTTTTATTCCTTAATAAACATTAATATGACTTTTTAAATATCTTTTATTTTTGCATTAGGTCGATTGTAATTAATATTTGTTAAATGATACATTATAAATCATTTAATGAATACTAAATTTAAAGGATGTAATAATAGAGGAAATATGGGTATTTTGAGGAGACTCAAAGGGAATCATTTTTGCTTAAAAAGAAAATTTAGATTTGAGATTTCATGTTGGAGAAGGAGGGGTTTTTCTTTTCTTGTATGGATTATGGATAGTTTTGAGGGGATATTAGTGGTTTATCATTAGTTTGGAATTCTTGATGGATTGCATGTTAGTTAGGGGGGCTTTTTAAATAGTTAGTTATGGGTTTCTTATAATTCCATCCCTATTCTTGAGGGATTAACTCTTGCATCTATCCCGTGATATATTTTTGAGAATTGGTCGAGAGATGAAGCAGAGACATCAAGTAGAGCTTCAGTTCTAGTCAAATTCCCTTTTTAGCTCCACCTTTTTGAGGTTTTGGTATATTATTTAAGGCATTGACTGTATTGTTTTAGGAGAAGATCTTCTTCTCTTGGCTTCTTGCACACAACAAGAAGAAAGGTTTTTGAGACTCATTTTATGGTTTTTGTAACAACAAAGCTTCTAGATTTTCAATAAAATGGAAACAAGTTTCCTTATTGATATTTCTTTTTTTGTGTTATGAATGGATGATTTGATCAATTTTTTTAATTTATGTCATTTAAATTGTCTCATTCAATCAATATTCAATATGAGAAAATACATGGTTGATGTAGGTCTGAAATTGTGTAGTTGATTTTGATAGTTTGTAGTTGAGAAAACCAATTAGGTTTTCCTCCATGCAGGCAATAGGTTTAACCCTTTATAGGAAATAATTATGCATTACCTATTTAGTTGGGTTGAGAGAGTTTCAAGGTAATTTGATTGAAGGTTTTGTGAGTTTAATAGGTTGCAAATCTTAGTTATCATTCGGTGCATCACCTATTAGTATAGGTTTAAATTACAAGTATACTTACTACCCATTTTCTTGTTCAAAGGATAGTTTTAGGTGAGTACTAAGAGGGAACCAACATTCTCTAGAGATTGATCTTCATAATAGGCATACCAACAGGCCTAAAGATCATTCCATGTTTCACGAGATTTTTGGGTATCATACTTAGCATTTCGGATGCAATCCTTCATAACAACAATGATGTTGGAGAAAAACTCAAAAAATGCAAGACTAAGGAGAGAAATTAACTAAGTGTAGGACATGTTGCAATTCAGGTTTCATAATCTAAATTTCAAGTGAAAATGAAAATAGAAAATAATGGATGGGCAAAAAGGATTTTCAAACCAAAATTGCAAGTGCAAAGGAAAGTATATGTTAACCGAGATTCAAAACGCAATTAACAAGTGTCCAAGGATGACAATCTCATGCAAATTGGGTTTTAAAACCTGATTTACAAGAAATAGGAGTGTGTTACTTGAAAATACTAAAGATACATGTTGGTTGGGGTTTTTAACTTGATTAATAATTGATGCAAGTGATTAAGTTGTTGATTGGGTTTTATATTCTAAACAAAAAAATTTGTTATGTAGAGGTGAAACTTGTAACCAGGTTTTGAAAATCTTATAAAACTTATATGCAAAGGTCATGATTTTTTCAATGCATATGAGGTTCATGCAAAAGGGAATGATGTTTGTTGGGGTTTGAAACCTGACCAAATGGAATAGAAATACATATCGAGATTTGAAACTTGTTAACATGATGGCATGTGATGTAGGTTAAGGTTTAAACCCTGACTTACAAGTGCATTGATGAAATTTAGTGGAATGTGAAAAATACAAAGTGGTAGACTTGTAATGTTGGGGATAAAACCTGACTATGCAAGGGTTGTTAAATTTCTAACTCCTGATAGAAATGACTTAGTGAAAATGAAAGGATAGGATGATGATATAAACAAATAGGATTTCTAAGGGATCAAATCACATGCAAGGGAATTTTAGAATTACCTTGAAATGCATGCCTTGTGATCATAAGATGCAAAATGGAAAACATAGGGTTATCAAATGATTTTTGCGAAGGTAAAATCAAGGATAACAATATCATAGCTCAAGGTCTGCATGCATGAGAAAACAAACACATCAAAATATAGTAAATCTAAAAATAAGCATGGGAAATACTTCTTAGATGAAAAAAACTTGGGTGGCCCAAGAGTGGGGAATGATAATGCCCCTCCAAGATATCCAAGTCATCATGATTCATCCAAGAACAATATTCTCGTAGGTCTATATTGAACTTACATCCAACCAAGGTGGAGACTCCTTAGATTTTTCAACCCAAATCTTATCAAGAGTAATAATATCAACACATATCCCTAAACATAAGATATCTCATAGCCTAACCTATGTCTCACGGTAACGACAAGCACAATTTTTAATCAAAAAATCAATACCAAACTCCAAAAAACAACATAACACCATCATGAATCTCTCAACTGAATGGTCAATATCAAGAGGACCAAACAAGATCAATGTCAATTTCCAATTGAAAAATCAAGAATACCAAAATGATAACATGATCTCACATCTCCTAAAAATAAATAAAATGCTCTAACAAACATAGCAAGTGCTTAGGAACACATGTATCATGCCAAAACACTAAACTAGTAATCAAGAGTATACCATGACATAATACCAAACTATCTTATCCAAAAGGATCAAATATCAAAGAACAAAGTATGAAAATCATTGTTGGCACTCAAAAATGCAACAAGGGTTTTTGAGTACCTTGTTAAAATTTTGCATTTTGAACCCCTATAATTGATATTTGTGCCTATTTTATTGGATGAATTTTTTAGGTCTACCACATGTGTTAGGTGTTCATTACCCTTGTTTTGACATATGAGGACATCCCAGGTTGTTAGATTCAAGTTTTGAGTTATTTCATGATCTCTTGTTTTGAGCACTTGTCTAAATCTGCATTTGCCACCTAACTGTCATTTTGTTGTAACAGACCCGGTTTGCATTTCAATAACTTGTTTCCTATTGAGTTTTATGGACCGTCAATTTGGGAATGTTTAATATGTATATCAGGGAGCTTATGTTTCAAAACCAAAGCCATTTTGAGTATGCTTGATAGGTTTTCGGATCCCCCAAAGTTGGTTCTCCAGAATTGTCTTGTTTCTCTGAAAGTGCAGAGTTCTAAGTGAAGGCATTATATTTTTCCATTAGTATGCTTAGAGAAAAACATGATCTGAACCATCAGTTTACTCTACACCGACAGACAGGGCACAGTACTATACAACACCAAGGTTACCTGACAAATACTGTTAAGTGTTACCCGATGACAAAAAGGTAAACGATACCCGACGAGTAACAACAGTGCTACCCGATAGTACAGTAAAGAGAGGCTATCGACAGATACAGGGAACCTGATGAACAGTTCTATCAAGGAACACCAATAGACTCCAATTTTAAACTCATGACCAAGAACTGACAGTCAGTTACATTCCGTAAAAAGTGGATCTGACTTTCCATGTTAGATAAATCACTGAAGTTGTATTTATATCTTCTTGATTTGCTTTTAAATCCATTATGTGCGGAGGAAGCAATGTAATTGTTATTATTTTAATTAGCTTTACTATTTTAAAACATGAAAACTAAAGATCAAGGTCAAGTTGTAAACCTTGGATCTGAGAGTTAACATTGTAAAACATGAATTCCAAGATAGGTCAAATACTTGTATAAATAGGTGCTCAATCCATTGAGAATAGTTGTTGTTTAATGAAGATAGTAGTCATGAAGAGCAACTAAAAGACCAGACAAATAATTCATGCAGAGGAACACAAACAGAATCTAATCAATTTTCAAGAACAGAACAGAGGCTACCGACAAGCAGAGAAAAGGTATTGATCAATCACTTAAGGTGATATTATTATGAAAAAGCTTTAATGGATCTGTAAATCAGCAATAGTAGATTGCATACAATCGTGTCAACATTTTTACTCATTCTAACAAGTGTAGTACACTAATGAAATCCTTTCAAGAAAGGTGGGCTTAACTGTCCTATTGTAAATCTCATAACTAAGTGCACACTTAAATCAGTGTTGCAAAAGCTCTTAATAGAGTAGATCTTAAAAGGTCTCTACTTTAATACTCTTAACAGGGTAGATCATCAGAAGTGATCAAATTGTAAGCCTTAACTGACTCCCTTCAAAAGTGCAAGAACCTGCAAAAGATATACAAAAAGATGAGGATGTCACTGCTGACAAGGCACTAACTGGCAAGTAGGACACCAATACTGACAAAGCCCAAATCACAACTCAAAATAACATGCCTATCCTAATGAAGGAAATAAACTTACTAGAGGGAAATGAGGGATCAAATGAAAAGGAAACAAGCAAACCCAAAGACAAGGGTGATGAAGAAGCCAAAAGAATAATAGATACAACTGCAGAGCAAGCTACAACCAATGATCTAAAAGATACATCTACTGATCAAAATAAGGAAGAAACTCAGAAGGAAATAGGGGAAAAGCCTTTAGAAAAAGGTGAAGAAGGAAAGAAGGATGAGATAGCAAAGAAATCAAGAGCACATTCTGCAGAAAAACCCAAGGTTAATTAAGAGACGTCTTCACATAACCGATAGGTGTAAACTGAGTAGAAAACACAAGATGTATCATCAAAAAAACCTTCCCCAAGCAATTCAGAATGAACAAATGAACTAGCTATGGTAGTTCATACATCTGCATCCCCTCAAATCTCAAAGAAGAAGAAAGGAAAGAATAAAAATCTAGTAACTCTGGATGAAATCATTGAGATTCCAGTCTATGATCCAAGGAAATTGGATCCAACATCATTGACAAAATATGCAAATCTTTGTGAGAGAAAATCCATTCAAGACAAGCTGAAGAGAGTAGCAAAAGAAGCTAAGGTATGGAAGTAGCAAGAAATATACTTCAACAAATTGTACCAGACATAGATATCGATCAACAAGCTCTAATTATTGATCAACTGGTCATACTCACAGATGCAATTACATCTCAGAATATTGATGTTGAGAAGACAATGGAAGAGAGACTTGAAGAAAAGTATGAATTCAAGCTCGCTGAGAAGATAAGCCAGGAAGTTGCACTGAAAAAGGTTAAGCTATCTAAATTTGTAAGTACAATTGACCCAATTTTATCATAAGTTGTTACCTTAATCAATAAATTGTGCACTTTAGATCAACTCACTAAGGAGTATACCGACAAGATATCAAAAATAGATGTTGATCTTCAGTCCAATGCACAAAATCTAGCCAACATAGAAGAAGCACTTAAATTGCACAATCAACAAATCATACAGGCTAGGAAACAGAGACATGACATTTAGTTTGCAGAGATGAAGTACAGAGATGAGGTCAATGAGCTCCAAGTTAATCTCTCACCGACACTTACACTCCTGCAACAAAATATGACATAGGCAAATGCTCTAATTGCCATCCCTGAAATGTCTATCCTAGACAGCAATTATGATATGCACGCAAGACTAGAGTTGCAACACATGGCACTAGAACAGTTGAAAGAACACTGGGAGAAACTAATGGAAGACATCAAAATTACCCATTCTAACGTATTTGACACATTGTAAGTTACACATTTTTGTCACAATTTTGGCATATTATAAGTTGTACATTTTTGTCATCAGTATCAAAGAAAGGGGGAATTTGATATGTACATCACCTCAGTTAAAAGGAGGAAATTATATGTATAGTAAACAAAAGGGGGAAATAATGTACATAAAGAAATCAAAAAGTATACATGTACATATTCATACACTATACCGATGCAGACAGTAAGGGGGAGTCATATTATGATAAGGATATAAACATGGTGTAATAATTTCAGTATTATGCACATATCAGTTTTTGATACTGATGTCAAAGGAGGAGATTGAAGGCATTATATTTTTCCATTAGTATGCTTAGAGAAAAACATGATCTGCACCATCAATTTACTCTACACCAACAGATAGGGCACAACACTATCCAATGCCAAGGTTACCCGACAAACACTGTTAAGTGTTACCCAATGACAAAAAGGTAAACGATACCTAACGAGTAACAACAGTGCTACCTAATAGTACAGCAAAGAGAGGCTACTGACAGATATAGTGAACCTGATGAATAGTTTAGTCAAGGAACACCAACAGAATGAAATTTTAAACCGATGACCAAGAACCGACAGTCAATTACGTTCCGCAAAAAGTGGATCTGACTTTCCACGTCAGATAAATCACTGAAGTTGTATTTATAACTTCTTGATTTTCTTTTAAATCCATTATGTGCAGAGGAAGCAATGTAATTGTTATTTTTTTAATTAGTTTTACTATTTTAAAACATGCAAACTAAAGATCAAGGTCAAGCTGTAAACCCTGGATCTGAGAGTTAACATTGTAAAATGTGAATTCCAAGATAGGTCAAATACTTGTATAAATAGGTGCTCAATCCATTGAGAATAGTTGTTGTTCAATGAAGATTGTAGCCACAAAGAGCAACTAAAAGACCAGACAAATAATTCATGTAGAGGAACATAAACAGAATCTAATCAATTTTCAAGAATAGGATAGAGGCTACCGACAAGCAAAGAAAAGGTATTTATCAATCACTTAAGGTGATATTATTATGAAAAAGCTTTAATGGATCTGTAAATCAGCAATAGTAGATTGCATACAATCAGGTCAACATTTGTACTCATTCTAACAAGTGTAGTATACTAACGAAATCCTTTCAAGAAAGGTGGGCTTAACCATCCTATTGTAAATCTCATAACTGAGTGCACACTTAAATCAGTGTTGCAAAAGATCTTAACAGAGTAGATCTTAACAGGTTTCCACCTTAATAATCTTAACAGGGTAGATCATCAAAAGTGATCAAATTGTAAGCCTTAACTGGCTCCCTTCCATTCTACAGATAGTGAAGTTTTGTGGGTGCCATCCCCACCATAGTTTTTACTTCCTAATAGGAGTTTTCTGCAATACCATATTTTGTGTTATGTGTTTGTCAATTTCTATGAATGATTGAAAACTATTAAAGATTATGAACAAACAATAGATACATAAGAAAGAATAACAGTAATGGTTAGTAAATCTAAATTGAATGATTACTAATGATGAATTATGTAAGGTTTTAAAAGTTTTAGAGGTACTGATTCACCCCTCCCCTCTAAGTACTACTTCCCATTAATTCCAACACTAAGTGCCCTACTTTAAGGTCTTGCATTTTGTACCCAGTTCAAGGAAATAAAGAAGTAATTGTTCCTCTACATGGAAACCCTAGAAATGTACCTCCCTAGAGATTTATAAACTATGGTCAATCCATTTGACCACTTTTCCCAGCCCTTTCCAAATCCAATTTCTGCATTTTCACTGATTTTGAGTTCACAAAGTTGTTAAGTGGCTGACTTTGAGAAGCGGTAATAAATGACTGGTTGACTAGAAGAACAAGAAAATGGAGCATTTGTACTCTCTATGTGAAAATGAATCAATTCTAGTCCCTTAGACCATAAGGAGTTTAATCTTATGGGTTTGTGAAGTCAGATCCAGACAAGATTTTTCAGTTTTCAATCAATGCATCATTAAAGCTTTCTAGGAGGTTGACTTTGCAAGTTAATATTTTGGTGTTGGTTGAATGTTATAACAAATGTGTTGATCCATTATGATCTTTTTATATGAATTTTATCCCACATACAGTGACAAGGCTTCAAGACATGATTTCTTATTTCTTACAAGGACAAATCCAAATGCAATTTATGCAGTTTGTACATTCTGCTTTTGTCAATGTTTTAGAATGATTAAGTTCAGTTGCTGATAATTTGTGACCAATTCCAAATGAGGTTGAATCCTTTTAGACACTTTTTCTTCATGTTGTAGTGAGTGCTCATCCCCAATGACGATCTCCCAATGTAGAGTTTGAGACTTTGTAAGGCATTGCTTAAATGGATTTCCCAAAGATTTTGAATGCGCCCAATTGTAGCTTTAAGAAAATTATCATCTCTGACAATTGTGTGCTCCTTTTTTAGAAATCATCATACAAATTAGCTTTGCACAATGAATTGTGGTATGTCAAATTGTGTGCTCACCTTTTTTGGAAGTCATATGGGGTCATTTGGTAAGTTCTCCAGATTGATGTGGGTAGTTGCTCATTATGTTCTTTCATCAAGATCCAAAGACCTTAGATATTGATTTTGTTACTTACAAGAGGAAGGGGAAATTTAAAAATCAATTGAGGTTTTGGACAAGAAAGAACTGCTCTTTGAAAGTGGGTATTTATTTTATTCAATATGAGCAATCTAGCCAGTGTAGAAGCATGTGAGATAGAAATGTCAGTTATGCATCAACAGTGGCTAGAGTGGATGTCCCAAGGAAAAGGTGGAGAGCCATGTGGATAGAGGATCCTGTGTAATGCAAAGGAAGATGCTACAATAAAAAATTAAAACACTGACTGGCATGTGTTAATTATCGTTGACAGAATCTCAAAGAGACGTGGTCTCTATGAATGCTATGAAAGTAGGACAGTGAGATAATTTTAGACAAATGCCATTTGCAAGTATATTTACTGCGCAGCATATGGAGGGCTTGGTTTTCTCTTTAAAAACAAGATTGCGCTATATCTCATAGAGTCTACACAACATCAGAGGAGCTCACACATGGATAAAAGAGGTTTTAAAAAAAAAACTTAAAACTTATGAAATGTGCATAAAGTAAGGCGTGCATGGTTTTAAAGGAACCAACATTGGTACAAAGACATCAGAAACTTTCAAACAAATGTTATTGGTAGGGAGCCCATGTGTGAGTGAAGACTTTTTAAAAAAATTCAAACTAAACTCATGGAAAAAACAAATAGAGAGCCTGCGCTATGAATGAGGGAAGCCTGTGTAGAACTATGTTAAAATATTTAGAACCAAGCCAATGCAAATGGAAGGTGTAAAACCATGATGGGATATGCGCATTGTTTAGAAATTTTTGTGCAAGTTTTAGAAAAGGAAAGCCAGCGCATCATTATCAGAACCCTGTACAGGATAGGAGGGGTTATAGTTTTTTAAAAGAAAAACTTTTCAAAGGCAGTCCTCATCATCATCCATAAAGTCTGCACAGATATTTAAAGGAAGCTTGCACAAGGAATAAATCAAGGCCTACAAAGTTTGAAGAGGGGCCACGCATGGTTAAAAGGAAAAAACCCACATGCAGCGGGTGACTATTTTATGGAGTGTTTTTATACTACAACAGTTGTATTGTAGTTTGAATAAGAAGCCAAGAGGATTCTTGGCGGGCCCCTTGGCTAGTGGTATGTAGAAGGTGGTGGGCCCCAAGTTTTGGGCGCAAAATGTAGAAAGGCTTTAAAATCTTTAAAACAATAATCCCATATTGGTGGTTGGAAGGAAATTTGAAATGTTTAAAAGGTAAAACACAAACATAGTGTAATGTGAAGATGAGAAAGAGGCTCTCCACGTGCGCACAGGAGGTGCCTCAATTTGCATTCTAGGTAGGTGAGTTTGAAGGAAATGTATTTTTGGCAGGACCTGTGCGCAAAGGAAGACAAGAATCATGGTGGCAGGGGGTGAAGTCATGAGATAAAACCGCGATTAGGAAAAACATTATGAGATTATGCCCCAGCAGTCAATTAATCATCGCGTGTGATCTCCAACAGTTAGTTAATCATTGTACGTGATCTCCAGCAGTCAACTAACCACCATGCGTAGTCTCCAGATGTTGGCGGTTAGTGGTCAAACATCTAGCAACTGTGCGTGAACCATTGGATTGAAATTAAGATCAAGGGTAATCTCATAAAAAACCTAGGGCTAGCAAATTAATTCTGAGATTCAGAGATACACTAGCCCAGATGAACCCATCGTCAAATCAAGGTTAATCTTGAGTTTATTCAGAGATTAGGAGACTAAGAGAATTCAAAGACTTAGAGACCTAGTGTATCTCCCAATCTTCAGATAGACCATGGTTAGAGAAAATTTCTTAGGCTAGTTAAAAGGCAGCGAACCAGCACATGATACTTGGCAGATTCTGGTGAGTTCTGGGGGAAAGAATATGCATAAAAGGAGATTAAAAAAAATGTGTAGGATTTAAAAGATAAAAGGAATTAAAAGGACTATAGTCTGTGCAAGTATTAAAAGGCAAATAAGATCAAATTTTCATAGAAAAGTATATTAAATGTAAAGATTAAAGTAATGTGCAAGATTAAAGCATTAAAACTTCATAGTCTTGATATAGTCTTGTGAAATATTTAATATATCAAAGCTGGAAATATGCTTTCATGGAAGGATTTGTCTCAGAGATTAAAATCAGATTTTTTAGAGAACATGTCTTGGAATCAAATTTGTTGAGGATGATGATTGCAAAGAAGAGGTAGTTGATGAAGGAGATCAAATTTCTTCGGAAGAGAAGATTTTTATTTGGAAACAGACAGGTGTCAGTGGCTGAATTTGGCTTTCCTTTTCTCCTATATCTTTTTTCTTCTCTATTGTTACACAGATAGTGAAATTAACACTGTTGGGAAGTATTTTGAATCTTGAGGCTTGTTTTTATGAGTTCTTTGTCTTGTAAATATGTTGAATTAGATAGCAATTTAATGAAAAATAATTAAATCTTTGTTCAATACTTGTCGATGTCTTTGAGTCTTGTCTTGAAATCTTTTGTGTTAATCTATAAGGCATTTTAATGCACTGGTTATAAGGTAGCTGTGAATTGTGTTTTTGAGTTTCTTTCAAGGAGGGAGTAAATATTAGAGACAAATTCTAAGGTTTCAAGGTTTGTACATGAATTTGATGTCCAGGTGTTGGAGTGAAAAGAGTGATTTATGAGGCACTTCACTTGGCTTCTGTCTATTTGGAGTTAGAGGGTTTTCTGTTGATGTATGTTTATTTGACTCTGTTTCCCAATAGAAAAGGCACTCGTCTTTATTGGTTATGCAATCCTCATCATCAATCATTTAAAACTGAATATCCTTTCATTTCATGTTTAAGAGCATGGATGTTTAGGAGCTTTATTGAATAGTACAGACATTGTTGGTTATTCATTGAAGAACTAAATCCTTTAGGTTAGCCTGCTTGAGTTTTAAAATCAAAGAGAAGAAGGATGAATATCCTTGTCACATTGGCCATTTTTCTACAATGTTATTTACTCTTGTCAAAATTATGGATGGGCTTTTGAAGCTCTGCATCAGTTGCAGTAAAAGGCATTAGTAAATCATTATGAGAATCATGAATCCACTATCTAATTTATTGGAAAACAATAAGTCAAGAGGTACACTCACTTGAGTCTGTGGAGCTCAAAGTAGAAGGAGGATCAAATCCTCATTAATTAGTATTTTTACTTGCAAGAATCATGAGTTGGGAGTCATAGAGTCAAGCATTGATGCTTATACAAATTTTGTAAGAAAAATCACTAAAACCTCAACCAAATATTTGAAGAGTCATCCATGGTACCGAGATGCCAACATCTCCAAACCACATGAAGATAGCCATCTCTTCTCAATAATACCCAGGATGTTAAAGAAACCTCACTTTATAGAAATAATAGAATCCAGGAGTTCATCCATGACATCAAAAACATTACAAAAGATAATCCATTATCACATCGTGAATCATCATCACTTCTACTTGAGCTCTTATTGGATCGTGATATCAAGCTCTCTATGGAATTACAAGAAACATCCTCTATATGAAGATGATCTATAGCCCCAACATGATAAAATAAATCAACAACATGACCTCATAAAGTGAAGCGTATAACCCATAATCTCCAAATCAAGAATATATGACACTGCCAAACATCATTGTCATAAGTGTAGACACCCAAAATTAGCTCAGTCTTGCAAGTTCACATTAATTACTAATTATTTTTCTATTAATTAAATAATTATTCAATTATTTAATTAATCATCTTTTATTCTTCTAAAACCTAATATTTTAATCATTTCATTAATATTACTTAAATAATTAATATGAATTGATTAATTAACCTTAATTAAGTAGTCTTTACTATTTAGTTAAATTCAATTTCATTTTTTCCACAATTTAAATAATTAATGCATTAAAATTGACTAATAAATTCATCTAATTAAATTAATTTCTAAAATTAATTTAATTTCATCCTAATTTCAATTTTATTTCAATTTCCAATTAATTTCATCTTTCTCAAAAATTGAATTTATAATTCAATTTAAATGCTAAAATCTCTCAAAAATCAGAATAATTAGAATTTATGAGTTCTCAAAATTCTAAAAAATGCAAAAAACAATTTTAAAATAAAAAACTTGACTATGCAAGGGTTGCCAAATATCTAACTCCTGACATAAATGACTTAGTGAAAATGAAAGGATATGATGATAATCTGAACAAATAGGCTTTCTGAGGGATCAAATCACATGCAAGGGAATTTGATAATTACCTTGAAATGCATGCCTAGTGATCATAGGCTGCAAAATGGGAAAAATTAGAGGGTTATCAAATTATTCGCCAAGTTAAAATCAAGGATAACAATATCGTAGCTCAAGGTCTGCATGCATGAGAAAATAAACACATCAAAATATAGTAAATCTAAAAATAAGCATGGGAAATACTTCTTAGATGACAAATACTTGGGTAGACCAAGAGTGGGAATGATAATGCCCCTCCAAGATATCCAAGTCATCATGATTCATCCAAGAGAAATATCCTCGTAGGTCTATTTTGAACTCACATCCAACCAAGGTGTGGGCTTCTTAGAGTTTTCCATCCCAAATCTTATCAAGAGTAATCATATCAACACATATCCCTAAACATAAGAGAGATCATAGCCTAACCTATGTCTTAGGGTAACGATGAGCACAATCTGTAATCAAAAAATTAATGCCAAACTCCAAAAAATAACATAACACTATCATGAATCTCTCAACCTAATGATCAATATCAAGAGAACCAAACAAGATCAATGTCAATTTCCAATTGCAAAATCAAGAACACAAAAATGATAACATGATCTCACATCTCCTCAAAATAAAATAAAATACTCTAATGAACATAACAAGTACTTAGGAGCACTTGTATCATGCCAAAACACTAAAATAGTAATCAAGAGTGTGCCATGTCATAATACCAAACTATCTTATTAACAAGGATCACATATCAAAGAACAAAGTATGAACAACACCTCAACCAAATATTTGAAGAGTCCTCCATGGTACCAAGATGTCAATGTCTACAAACCACATGAAGATAACCATATCTTGTCAATAATACTTAAGATGTTAAACAACCCTCACTTTATAAGAATAATAGAATCCAGGAGTCCATCCATGACGCCAAAAACATTACATAAGATAATCTATTATCGAATGGTGAATCGTTATCACTTCCACTTGAGCCCCCATTGAAAGCTCTCTATGAAATTACAAGAAACATCCTCTATATGAAGATCATCTATAGCCCCAACATGATAAAATAACTTAACAACATGACCCACTAGAGGGAAGAGTATAACCCATAATCTCCAAATCAAGAAGATATCACACCACCAAACATCACTTTCATAAGTGTAGACACCCAAAATTGGCTCAGTCTTGCAAGTTCACATTAATTACTAATTATTCTTCTATTAATTAAATAATTCTTCAACTGTTTAATTAATCATCTTTTATTCTTCTAAAACCTAATATTTTAATCATTTAATTATTTCCTCAATATTAATTAAATAATTAATATTATTTAATTAATTAACCTTAATTAAGTAGTCTTTACTATTTAATATTATTTTATTTTATTTTTCCCACAATTTAAATAATTAATGCCAAGTTATTTAAATTGACTAATAAATTTATCTAATTAAATTAATTTAGTTTCATCCTAATTTCAATTTTATTTCAATTTCCAATTAATTTCATTGAATTTCATCTTTCTCAAAAAATGAATTTTTAATTCAATTTAAATTCTAAAATCTCTCAAAAATCATAAAAAAAAATAAGAATTTATGAGTTCTCAAAATTCTAAAAAATGCAAAAATCAATTCTTTGCATAAATTTGCATTTTAGAAACTAATATATTCTGAAAATAAAAAATCTTCTCAACCTTTATCCCATCTTCTATTTCCTAAATGAACTCTCTGCATTTGAGTTCGAATTGGAAATAAATCTTCATTCTGGGAGGTTACCCAAAATCTCCCAATTCCTAATTATCTTAGTCATTCAATCTGATTTTCCTAATTCAATATCAATAGTCCATCTGAACCTAAAAATATATATAAGCCCACCTTCATTCTCATTTGAAGGATCCAGGTTTTTGAGCATCAATTTTATAAAGGTTTTCTTATCATCATCAAGCAACCATTTGGATCGAAATTCTCGAATCTCTAGGTTGAAATGTTGTAGAAATCAACTATGAGCGTCATCCATTTTCAACAGAGTGCAGAGAAGCAACAGAAGCATAGAAGCATACATCAGTTTGGCTTGATTTAATTTCATTATTTCATTTCTAATCACTATGTTTACATTCGGTTATTTTGTAGGGTTTTTTATTAGTAGTTTCTTTGATTAGTTTAGTGCTACTAACATGTTTTCTTGAGTCTTACAAATTTTTCCCATACATATATTTGGTGAACCTGACGTGAAATGTCCAAAAGACCAAAAAGGGAAATTAAGCAAAAAGAAAAGTCAAAAGCAATATGGGTTCCTAAATCCCTTGTGCAAGAAATGGGTTCCTAAATCCCAAGACGCTTCTTGAAGCACAATGTCCCAAAGAAAAATCTAAGTTGGCACCCAAAATTGTTATCCCTCCATATAAATGTTTACTACCTTCCAAATCCATTTTGGGTCCTTATGTCCCAAAATACATATTCATTCCTCTGTCAAATCTAAAATCTCATTTTCCTCCATCACCCCTCAAGGTGTGTTTCAATGTTGTTCTCACCCAAATATCCATCAAATCAAAAACAAGTCTACCTACACTCTCTCTATTATCCAACACCTATTGTTTAGCCCTTTTTCCAGTCTATCCAATCCTTTGTCTAAATCCTTATCTATTTCATATGATTATCCCTTTCATATCCCTTTGCTCATTACCCTACCGAAGTCTTTGAGCATACTGTCATAGTTATGGTCCATTATTACATGTTTTTCAAGAGTAGCATCCAAAGATAAAGACACTTGAGTCCTTCCTCCATTGAGGTTATCATGCATCCATTATCTTCCTAAAATGTGAAAAATAAATAAATAAATAACTCAAAAAAAAAATCAGTAAGAAAAAAAGTAAATAGAAATATATTCGTCCACTAGTGAAAACCTGGCAAACAGAGGCGACTTCTTACATTCCATACTTGGGGACAGGTTTCATCCACATTTCCCTATCATATCATATCCCTTTTTATTTCCTCCATTATCCTACACCCCTCATATCTCTTATCTTATTAGCATCCATATTCCCTTTTTTCCCAACTTTGATCTTGACAAGGCTAGGGATCTCCCCATTATCATCACAAGTCCTATCTGCTTCATGTTTTCCACATCCCTTTGGTCCATATTTCTTATCTTATCATAACCTTCAATCCATATCCATTCCCCTTTTCCATTTTTTATCTTGCCTACCCTATTCATGTCCTATCATTATCCTATCCAAATCCCTCTCTTGGTCTTGATAGAAAATAAGGACATAAAATGCAAAAAAAAAATTCAACATCCTCTTGACATGTCCACCCTTGTACATCATATGTCAATCAATGTACAATGTCATTACCTTATCTTTTCATGTCTAGTCCCTTGGCTTGTTAAAATAACATGTTTTCCTCTTGTTAGATAGTCCTTGAGAATCAAATCATCCCCAATAACAATATAAAGTTGCCACCATCCTTCCCATATCCATTGTCACTCCATCGACCTATTCATCCATTCATAATTTCCCTACCTTGCTAGACACTAGGGGAAAACAATTACATCTTTCTCAAGCAATAATGTCCTAAAAAAATCTTTAAAAATTGCATAAACATCCTGAAAAAATCCAACAAAAAGCATAACATCTTGAAAAAAGACCCTTTTTTTTGTAAAATTCCTAAAAAGTTATCAAAACATTAGAAATTGTCGTGAAATAATTATCAAAAATGTCGCAAAACGTCCTGAAAACAATAAAAAAAATTAACACATTCTAAAAAACCTTGCAATAAAAATATCTCTATCACGACAATCATAAAGTGACAACAAACATCAAATCTTAAATCAAAACAATGAGCTTCATAAATCGGCGATGGGATCACACGAATTGTCTCTATCAACAATCCAATTTGTAATCAATTGAATCAATCTATCAAAATTATTAAACAATGAGGAATACACTTGAAACCAGACATAATGATCTTGTACAAGTTGTCTATTTCTGAAACCAGATACATCCACATCAAACATCAATCTAAACAATGATCAGTAAGGTTGTTGACCATGTCAATTTGTTGTTAATTTATCTTTTGTGATTATTTTCCTATGCTCCTCAAGGATACCACCAATTGGCGAGAGTAGCCAGGATGGTTCATAATCTTGTTTTCTTTATTTGTTGTATGTGGATTGTTTCGATGAAGTTCTGGAGCAATAATGTTTGGATGTCTATAATAAGATCCTTCACATCCCCATATGATATCTAATTGTAGAGCATTTTTCAATAGATACTTTGGTTGTGATACATCGCACATACCTCGACTCCAAACATATAAACCCTAGGATGGAGTGAAATATTCATTGTTTGTTATTTGCTCGTTCAAACAAAGATTGTAAGAGTGTCCAGATGGTCAATATCTAGATAAATTTTGCATCTCTTTCTTTCAAATAAGGCGCAATGATTATATTTTTGAAATTTTTTGTAGCAACACATATCAATCACATGTTTAATCTTGATTGCAACTAATTAAGTCTTCACTTCTTATTAACTCATTCTTCTCATTACCATTTCTTCTATTAACCAAATCATTCAATTAGTAAGTCAAATTAATCAATCATCAAATTGGTCAAGTCACTCAATCATCCTATTTGTTAGTTAATCAACCAATCATCATTTGTCTTACACAGGGTATGCATTCCCCGAAACCAGATGTTGTCACTAGTCTTATACGGGATGGGTCTTTCTTGAAACTATACATGATTCACCATCAACCATTTCTATGTCCAATTTTGATCAAGTAATCATCACAACCTACTAACAATATTCACTTCTCACTAACCATTCTTCTTTGTTGTCATATTTCATCCTATCATCTAACATTCATGTTCTTCTTTCAAGAGATCATTTATGATTTGTTGCACAAACAATATCTCGAAGGGGCATTAAATCCACCTATTGTTTGTGAGGCCTCACCCCGAACCCCGTTGTAGTTTTCCAATTTCTTGCTTATGATAGATTTAGCATATGATACTTTACTTTGATGCATGATATACATTATGGACTTTATGGTTTATGTCACGAATTTGATTATTTTGGATGCATGGACATATGATGCCTTATGATGCACCTTATGGAATTCATTATGTTTTCTATTATGGACATTTATTTTGAGACTATTGATTCAGAAACTTATTATGATTATGTAATAGTTATTGATGAGATTTGGATTTATTGGACATAGATGTTGAATTTCAATTTATTGCAATGTGAATTTTACCTTATGATAAATGCTTAAAATAAGAATTATGTAATCTTGTGATCTTAAGTAATAACTTAGTATATTGATGATGTCCTTATATTTTGAATATTGCTTATCTCTTTATGATGTATAGTTATTTTCTCAGACTATTGATATTTGAATTGAGTGTGCAGGTGAGAAACCATGGTATTTTATTCGGGAAACCAAACAAAGGAATATGTGAACTCAGTTAAACTAAGGTTGCATCTGAAGAGAGACAAGACCTCATTGTTTCATAATTTTATTTGTAAAAGTAATTGGATGGGTGTGAAAGTGTAATCTTTAAATGTATTCTTAAATTCTTTATTCTTGAGAGTTGCCTAAGTGGTGATGACATGGCCTAGTGATGTGTAAATTTTTGTGTGTGTCATTTGACACTTGTGTTTGTACTTAAGGCCATGACATGTCAACTTTGGAATGGTTTTCCATCTACCTAGATTAGTACATTGGTGAATCCCCATATCCATACCTTGGGTTGGGGGATGGGAGAGTGGTCACCTCATTGAAATTTCGAAATTCCTCTTAGAATGGACTTTTAGAGGGGTTGTGGAGTGTCCAGGGGTGTTTTGGGGTCATTTTTAGGTAGCCCAC
>MU224910.1:2035866-2050321 GCA_018584345.1 Thuja plicata | reverse complement strand
TATATATATATATATATCTCTACTTAATAAATTGGTAGAGCAATGTGCTTATTTAGTCTTGCATTATAAAGCTATAATCATTAAAGTTATTTACTACAGTTGCAAGGCTTTCAAAAAAAAAATTGATAGAAAAGAAAACACACATATATATATGACATTTACAAAAAAAAACCTGCATACAAATGTGTTCTATCTGAAGTCCTTGTTCTAAAAATTTCACAATCTAAATTAGACACTCTTTGACACAACACTCAAAATCACATTGTATAAAAGTGGGGCAAATGTAAACACCTAAAATTGGCTCAGTCTTGTGAGTTCACATTAATTACTAGTTATTCTTCTATTAATTAAATAATTCTTCAATTTTTTGATTAATCATCTTTTATTCTTTTGAAACCTAATCTCTTTTATTCTTCTGAAACCTTGTCTTTTAATCATTTAATTCTTTCCTCAATATTAATTAAATAATTGATATTATTTAATTAATTAACCTTAATTAAGTAGTCATTACTATTTATTTAAATTCAATTTCAAATTTCTCACAATTGAAATAATTAATGCAAGTTATTTAAATTGACTAATAAATTTAATTAAAATTAATTTAATTTCATCCTAATTTCAATTTCATTTCAAATTCTAATTAATTTCATTTTATTTCATCTTTCTCAAAAATTAAATTTTTAATTCAATTTAAATTTTAAAATCTCTCAAAAATCTAGTAAATTAGAATTTATGAGTTCTCAAAATTCTAAAAAATACAAAAATCAATTTTAAATTAAAAATCAATTCTTTTCCTAAATTTTCATTTTAGAAACTAATATCTTTTGAAAATAAAAAATCTTCTCAATCTTTATCCCATCTTCTATTTTGTAAATGAACTCTCTACTTTTGAGTTCAAATTGGAAATAAATCTTCATTTCTAGAAGGTTACCCAAAATCCCCCAGTTCCTAATTATCTCAGCCATTCAATAATATTTTCCGAATTCAATCTCAATCGTCCATCCAAACTTGAAAAATGTATATAAACCCACTTTCATTCTCATTTGAAGGATCCAAGTTTTTGAGCATCAATTTTATACAGGTTTTCATATCACCATTAAGCAATCATTTGGATCAAAATTATTGAATCTCTGAGTCAAAATGCTACAAAAATTAATTCTGAGCACCATCCATTTCCAATAAAGTGCAGAGAAGCATGTACATCAGCTTAGCTTGATTTAATTTCATTATTTCCTTTTTATTAGTATGTTTACATTTTGTTGTTTTGTAGAGTTTTGATGCATTCAAGGATGGAGAAACCTCAAGGAGATTAGTCTAATCCTTGTATCTAATACAACACAATAGAAAAAATAAGCCAATATAGATAGAAATGATAGATTAGCCTTCAATTATTATCAAAAAATCATTTACAATAGATCTACAACATGCAGTCTCACATGCCAAGCATACATGTCTGATTATGATCATAACACCCTTACCAAACCTAGCCAAACTAAATCCAAATAATCTTATGAAAATCACCTTACCCCTTAAGAACAAGTCCATAAGCTTATAAAGCAATCACAACATCGGGTCGGCCCAGAAAATATCACATTTCCCAATAATTGAGAAAACATGTTACAACAAATAGGTCAGGAGCCAAATCATCAGGTTTAACCTCCAACGTAATAAATAAGAGATGTGGTTATAAAATAAAGTCATCCTCAAATGATCACGTATGAAGATTCCCATAGGAAGATAAAAAATTATCAGAAAACACAATGACTAGCCGAGAAAAATAAGAACAGGACAGTCAAGCAAAGAATCTGCAAAATCTCACGTGCGATGAATCCAAATGACGTGAAATCATAGGATAAGGTCCAACATGAAGCCACGAACACACTGAAGTGACTGCAAGACAAAATAATAACCACTGAATCAACCGCTAGAAAAAACACCAGACTAATCAAATAGGAAAACAAATATTTTTGTTTGATGCGAGATTGCTAAGATCCCAATATGCTCCTGCATCGGATGCCAGAGGTACTTAACAAGTGAGCCTCTCACTTTGCTAGTGCCAAAGGAAAACCAAATTGGTCAACCTCATCTTGAGAAATCCATGAAGAATCCTCCACTAGTATTTCCTTCCATTTGACAAGATGTTCCATATACTGCTTACCTCTTGTACTTAGACCCACTCTGTTGTCCAAAATCTTCTCTATTTGACCCATCTCATTTTTAGTATACTACTGCCCAACATATGATCATTCACTACTATTATCATTTGATTCATGATGCTCATACAAATCTACAACATTGAATACTAGTGATATATCCATGTCCTCTGGTAATTATACTTCATATGCATTCCCTAAATCAAATTTCCTCAAGATATTACAAGGACCAAACTTCTTCATTCTCAACTTGTTATAAGTACCAAAAGGAAATATACCCTTTTGCAAGTATACCATAACTTCATCTCCTACCTAAAATTCCTATGTCTTCTCTTCATGTTTTCTCTCCTCTTATAAAATTGATTCATTTCCTCCAAATGATTTCTCACTCTTTCATGCAATGATCTCATAACCTCAACAAATTTGTCTCCTTCAACACTCTTCTTAACATCATGATGGATACCCCTTAATTTTGCTACTCCCTTAGGATTAAACCCAGTAACCACTTCAAATGGTATCTTCCATGTGCTCCTATTTACTAAATTGTTATAATCAAACTCTGCTTTTGGTAAAACTAAATCCATATTTACATGCTTATCTCCAAATAAACACCTCAATAGGTTCCATAAACTGCTATTCACAACCTCTATCTATCCATCAGTTTGTGGATGAAAAGTAGAACTAAACTTCAAATCAACTTTCATCTTCTTCCAAAGTGTCCACCAAAAATAATCAACAAACCTATTATCCATGTCTGAAACAATGCTCTTAGGTAATCCGTGTAATCTCACAATCTCCCTGAAGAATAAATCAGCTACATGCACTACATCTATAGTCTTCCTACAAGGAATGAAATGTGTCATCTTAGAAAAAATTTCTACAACCACAAAGATTGAATCATAGCATCTCTATGTTATAGGAAAACCAAGTTAAAAATCCATACTAATCTCCTCCCAAGGTATGACCGGTATCGTTAAAGGAGTATACAACCCCACATTTTGACTACTACCTTTTGCAACTTGACATACCTTACAACTCTTTAAAAACTCCTAAAATCCTTTTTAACTTGTGGCCAAAAGTAATTATTACTTACCAAAGCTATTGTCTTATCAATACCAAAACGTCCTGCTAAACCCCCACTATGTTTCTCCTTAATCAAATTATCTCTCATGGAACTCCTCGGTATATGTAATTGACTACCTTTGAATAACATTCTATCCTAAATGAAATAATCCAACCACTTACTTTTTTTGGCAACAATAGGTTCCTTACAAGTCTTCCAAAGTTCATTGAAATTTGGATCTTCCTCATACAAAACTTTCAATTCATCAAATCCTAATACTACAATTTTGATCTCAGTTAACATAGTCCTTCTCCTACTCAAAGCATAAACAAAATTTATTTGACACACCACTTTTATGTTTCAACACAAATGTATAGCTTTCCATAAGCTCAACCCATCTCACATGTCTCTGATTCAACTTACCTTAGCTGCTCAAATACTTCAATACTTGATGATTAGTGTACAATACAAAATCCCTAGGTAATAAATAATGTCTCCATTTCCTCAAAGCTTGGATTATAATATAGAATTCCTAATCACACATTGAATGACTTCTCTTAGAATCATTTAACTTCTCACTAAAATAAGCAACAGGTCTTCCTTCTTGGGTCAAGATAGCTCCAATTGAATTTCCATTAGCATCACAATCTATTTGAAATACTTTATTAAAATTAGGTAAAGCTGACATCGGATTTTTTGCCACCTTCTGCTTCAACATTGTAAAACTCCTTTGTGCACCATGTGTCCATTTGAAATCCTTCCTATCTCCTCTCATGGTTTTAGCCATCGCTCCACGGATTGAACTAAAGTTCTTGATGAACTTCTGATAGAAACTAGCCAACCAATGAAATGATCTTACCTCTCCAACATTCCTCGGTGTAGGCCACTCAACAATGGCTTTTACTTTCTTAGGATCCATCTTCAATCTTTCAATAGATATTACAAATCCCAAGTATACTAACTCCTCCTTCATGAAAGTACACTTCTTGATGTTTATCAGCAACTTCTTTTCCCTTAACCTCTGCAATACTTGTTTAACATGCATCAAATGTTCCTCTTGGCTCTTACTATAAATCAAGATATCATCCAAATACACAATAACAAACTTACCCAAAAATCTCTTCAAAACTTCATTCATTATCCTCATGAAAGTACTAGGTGCATTAGACAATCCAAAAGGCATTACCAACCACTCATACAATCTTTCATTTGTCTTAAATGTATTCTTCCACTTGTACACATGGATCGAAAGTTGTAACACACCTCAATTACGAGGGGGATTAGTAGCACTGATTTGTAAAGGGGTAAATAAATCAAATAACTACTAATAACGAAACTATGAATCAATAAAATAACAAGCAATAAAGGAGGTACACAAATGAATGCAAACCAACAATGCTTGAATCTTCTATTGTCTTTGTACTCCTTCTGAAACATTGTTTGTGTGATTCTTAGTATTGGTGTGGGCAACGTCTATGACTTGGGAGCGTCGAGAATATTATATTGAATAAGTGTGATCACAAGATGGCTTGATGCTTGAACCAATCTAATAGAGTAATGGCGCACGTGAGCTTCAAATCCTAGATCCCTCAAATGGTCATGAAGGATTTATTATATAGAAAATGAGAATGACACGAACGGTTGAGATCAATCCCAAAGATAGGAGAATGAATGGTTGAGATCAAAGGGAATTGGAGAAGCCATCAGTAAACTCTACCTCTTCAACTGGGAGAGAGAAGATAGAGTTTGGTTAACTGAAGAGCTAATTATGAGTTACCTTTTAGAACTGAAGAGGTAATTTGGAGTTACCTTTTTGAACTGAAGAGATGGATGGAGAAACCCATGTAATCAGAGATCTAATTAAGAGTTATCTTTTTGAACACCAAGAAGGGATTTAATTGATTATTTAAATCATTTTTATAATTTAAAGTATTCAACATGTGAGACAATTGAATTCTTTTTGGATTAAAAATTAAATTGTTGAATGAAATTAAATTAATTTAATTGAAATTAATTTTATTAGAAGAATTAATTAATAAGTTTAAATATTTGAATTTAAACTTTAGGAAATTTAATTTAATTAATCAATTAAGGTTAATAAATTAAATAAAATTAATTATTTAATTAATTTTGGGGATTTAATTAGATGATTTGGGGAATGAATTTAGAAGGAAATAGATGATTAATTAATGATTTAAAAACTATTAATTAATAGATGAAAATTAGTGTTTTTAATGCAAAGTCGCAAGTCTGTCCATTTAAACGTGTCTACATTTGCCCCTCTTTGATGCATTATGGCTTGTCGCAGTGTGTCAAAGATTCTCTAATTTGATCCTGCCCCAGCTTGCCCCAATGATAGCAAGTGTATTTATGCCCCCTCAACAAATATGAGCAAAAAGTCACGATATGAGCGTTAATTTGTTGAAACTGCAAATTGGTAATCTAGGTATCTAACTAATTTTGAAAATTGTTGAATATTCTCTTGATACAGACTGTTAAAGTTTCTGGGGCTTGGGACAATTATCTTGAGGTTCAGGAGGAATTAGGGTTTTTCTGAATCCTTATAAATAGCTTGGAGAGCCATTCATTTGTCACTTTGTACTCTTGGAGCTCTAATGTCTCTAATTCTTATGCTTAATTTGCTCGACATTTGAGGGATATCACTCTTTGGAGTGCCATTATCTCTTTGGATACTGCTAGGACATAGCTCATGGGCTTGCTTCCAATCGAATGGATGTGGCAATCAGCCACTATGGATGCATGTATATGTTTTGATTTTCCCCTACTTGATATCTCTCTTTTCCTACTTTTTTAGATGTAGCTATCTTTTGATTAGTATTTTATCCTCATCATCCATACGGTACTGATGTGTGAACTTGTTTTCTTTACAGGCACTAGTCCATAATATGATGCATGGTGGCAGTAGTCTCGTCCTATTTTTTTGACAAATGTGTCTTGCCCTGTTGTTGGTACCATCATGAGGAGGTCTCGGTAGAGAAGGAGAGGAGGGAGAGATGGAGGTAGGGATGGTGGTAGGGACAGAGGTAGGGATGGAGGGAGGATTGGAAGTAGGGATGGTGGCCGAGATGGAGGACAGGGGAGAGATGGGGGTCAGGATGGTGGAGATGATGGAGATAATCCTAGGCCTGGTGGTGCTGGTGGTAGGGTGAGGACCAGGGCGGTCATGGTATCAGCAGGAAAGTCGGGTTGGGTGTCATTCTTGAGGAGGAGGAGGCTTTAAAGGAGGATGCACCTAAGTTAGTCTGGAGAGTGCATCCTCACACTACTATTGTGTTGAGAGAGAGGGCGGAGGAGAGGGTAGTGGCGGAGGAGGTAGAGATTGAGGATGTATATGTTGAGGAGTCAGGATTGAGTTTGTCTACTGTGAGAATCAGTACTGGTAGCAGTACTAGCGGCAGTGAGAGCAGTGGGGACTCATGGGTTGTGCGGGGTAGAGGAGATGAGGGTTTGGGAGATAGGGGTGAGGAGGGGGAGATGGATGTAGAAATGGGTGGTATGGACGTTGATCCATTGGAGGTTGAGAAATTGACAATGTAGATATTTGATTTATAGGCTAGGTTGGCTTCTTCTGATGCATGAGCTACTTCTTTGGAGAGTAGAGTTACAACAGCGGAGGCCAGGGCTACTGCAGCAAAGGATAGAGAGTGATAAGCTCATTTAGAGATCAGAGCCTTCATTGATGGTGTATAGTATGTGCCTCATCGAGATGTTCTTGATTGGTTTTGGAGATCTGGGTGTGAGGCCTAGAGAGAGATAGACTACTAGTGGTGCCATTATGAGGGTGTTGTTCCTCCAACTCAGTGTGTACCTAGTTAAATTCCTTCTCAGAGATCTAGCAACGTTCAAAGGTCCTAGAGTAGTGGTATTGGAGCTCTTGGTCCTTAGCAGAGGACTGCACCATATATTCCACCCCCCGTGCACCTAGCGGTGAGGGTGGTGGTAGTTCATGTTGACTCTGATGTCTTTGCCTAATATCATATTGCACCATTTTTTTAGTGATGTATACTAATTTTTTTGATGCTATACCAATTACTGTATCTTGACATACTGATATTTATGACATTTGTATCGATCACCCTCTTTTGTTCTGAATTGTGATTGTTCATTGTACTTAGATACTTGAGAATTATATGAGATGTAGCTATTGAGTATATGTGATGTGCATTGTTTTACTTTCTATATGTATGGTTCTACATGATGATGCTTATATGGTGAAATGTTTATGTAATGTAATTCTATTATGCAGACTCTTAGATGTATGATTTACTTTCCTATGATACTGACATGTGTATGTAGGATGGTGCTTTATGATATGCATGTTTATATGAGATGTGTTGGTTGTATTTCCTATTTTTGCTACTTCACCTTGTTCCTTGTCTTGCCCTATGAAAATTTTTAGGTTCTCATGCCTAAACCTTGCCAAAACTGCTAAAAACCCTGAAAAAACCCTATGTATCCAAGTTAAACGATGTATTTGAAACCCTAGGTCATGTCTTATATTTCATCGTTACTTTTTCAAGTCACTTAAGACATGTGCTTTAAGTTAGGTTGCCTAATCGCGTTACCTAGAATTAATATGCTAAATGCTTTCCCGACTTCGCTTTTGCCTTGTGTCGCATAGTCTCCTTACGAAACTAAATATTCCTTCAGTGTTTCGAGACTTGGTGATTTCCTTCAGTCAGGTAGTCGCGGGATATCTATGTTATAAGCTTTATAAAGAATGGGACCCACTGCTCATTCGGGTGATCGCGAGAGAAGTCAAAAAGTCAAAGCAATGTTATCAGACTTCGCGATTCACTTCATGTCGCATGATCGCTAGATCAGGCCATGACAAACAATTAAGTTTTTCTTCAGTCGCGTGGTCTCGAGATCAAATGGTCGTTAAGAGATAACAGTCCCGATTCTGCGACTAACTGTTTGATGTTAGCAATTTCCCTCAGTCGGGATGTTGCCAGAACAGGAGCGATGACTCAGCTTTGACCTTACATGGAGTATCAATACTTGAGGTAAAAACAAGACCAGTTGTCCCAGATAATATCTATAACTGGAAAGTGTTCCAAGATGATCAAGATATTCTAAGGTTCATGCAATCTTTAGATCAATATGAAAAYCAAACCATAGATTGCAGTTCCTTAGTAGAATCAGATAATGRAAAAGAGYACATCTTTGGAAATGAGGTTGTTCAATTGAGTTCTAATCAGATTCCTAGGGGTTTGGTTGAACTTGAAGCATTGTTTATTAGTAAACAAAATGATTCAGCCAAGATAAGCAATGCCAATGTTGAGGACTTAGAAGAAGTGAATTTAGGATCATAAAATAGTCCTCAAATAGTCTACATTGGAAAAGGTTTGGACTCTCATGTAAGGATAAATCTGATCAGGTTGCTGAGAAAATACAAGCATGTTTTTGCTTGGTCATATGAGGACTTGAAGGCATACAGAGAGGACCTTTTCCAACATGAGATTCCATTGAAATCAGATGTCAAGCCATTCAGACAGAAATAAAGACCCATCAACCCCTTGTTGGCTCCCAAAATGTAGCAGGAATTGATGAAGCTTAAAGATGCTGGGATAATCCAACCTATTAGGCATTCAACATGGGTGTCTAATCTAGTGCCAGTAAGAAAGAAGAATGGTGACATTAGATTGTGTGTTGATTTCAGGAATTTGAATATTGCTTCCCTAAAAGACAATTATTCATTACCAAACATGGAAGCAATGTTGTATAAGGTAACCGGTTGTGAATTACTATCTATGATGGATGGATTTTCAGGTTACAACCAGGTTCTTGTCAAGGAGTCAGAACAATATAAAACTGCATTCACTACTCCTTGGGGAACATATGTCTATATCATAATGCCTTTTGGTCTGATAAATGCTGGTGCAACTTTTTAGAGAGCCATGGATGTTGCTTTCAAATAATTTATTGATTTATTCATGGTTGTGTACCAAGATGACTTAACTGCATATTCTAAGAAGGCTAATGATCACTGTGATCATTTGGGTAAGATTTTTGGTAAAGCTTTAGAATATGGTGTTTCATTAAACCCTAAGAAATGTCATTTTGCAGTTAAGGAGGGAAAATCACTTGGACATATAGTGTCTAAGGAAGGGGTAAGAATAGACCCTGAAAGAGTAGAAGCAATTCAAAAAGTTGTTGCTCCAAAGAATTTAAAAGGTGTACAATCTTTCCTAGGAAAGATTAATTTTGTCCGAAGATTTGTTGCTAATTTTGCTGAAATTGTTAAGCCAATTGTGAAATTGCTAAAAAAGGATACTAAGTTTGCTTGGAATGATGATGCTCAACAAGCTTTTGAAAGGATAAAGAAGGCAGTGCAGGAGACCCCAGTGTTGAAATCCCCAGATTACACTAGGCCTTTCTCCCTGTTTTCATTTGCATCATTCCATACAATTGCTGCAATTTTTCTTCAGAAAGATGAGCAAGGATTTGAACACCCCATAGCTTTTTATAGTAAATCCTTACAGGCTGCAGAGCTCAATTATCATATAATGGAGAAACAAGACTATGCATTGGTTAAGGCTGTGAAGTCCTTTAGGCCCTACTTGGTGTGTGCCAAGGTGCAGGCCTACGTTCCACATTCAGCAGTCAAAGATATTCTTACCCAGTCAAAGGTTACTGGTAAGAGGTGTAAGTGGATTACAAGGATTCAGGAGTTCAATTTGGAAATCAACATCACCAAATTGGTAAGAGGCCAAGGCTTAGCCAAGCTCATGATAGAGGAGAACCTGGATCTTGTGTAAACAAATCAAACTGAAACAAATGATCAAGCCATCACCAGTATAGAAAGACAACCATATTATGTTGATATTGTCTTTTTCCTCAAAAATGCTAAGTGCCCTGATCATTTATCTAATAATCAAAAGAGGAATTTGAAGTTGCAATCTCAGAGGTATGTTTTGATTCAAGGTGATCTATCCTAGAAAGATAAGAATGGTGTACTTTTGTTATGCCTAGACAAGCATCAAGCTGAGAGAGTCCTGATGGAGATGCATGAAGGACAGTGTGGAGGTCACTTTTCTGCTAAGACCACTGCCCATAAAATTTTGAGGGCAGGATATTATTGGCCTACTTTGTTCAAAGACACATACATGCATGTTAGGAAGTGTGAACCATGTCAGAGGTTCTCCAATAAGTTGAAATTTGCAGGTGCTCTGTTACTTAACCCAGTGAGTACTAAGGCTCCTTTTGCTATGTGGGGCATTGATTTTATTGGAGAATTTCAGGAGAAGTCTAGTGCAGGACATAGTTGGATTTTAGTTGCCACAGATTACTTTACTAAATGGATTGAGGCTATCCCCACAAGGAAAGAAACTAGTAAGGTGGTTACTGAATTCCTGTTAGAAAACATTTTGACCAGATTTGGTGTGCCAAATAAATTGGTAATGGACAACGCTATGAGTTTCAGATCAAAGGAAATGACCAGTTTCTGTGAACAGTATGGGATAACAATATCATATTCATCCCCATATCATCCACGGGCTAATGGATAGGCTGAGTTTGGTAATAAAAGCCTTTTGAAAATATTGAAAAGAACTCTGGACAAAACAAGAGGACATGGCACACGAAATTGAGATTAGCTCTTTGGGCTGATAGAATAACATTAAAGAAGGCAATTGGTCAGTCACCTTTTGAGTTGGTGTATGGTTTACATGCTAGTTTGTCTATAAACAATTTGTTACCTATTTGCCAATACATTCAGGAGGAACATTTAGATGTTTCTGACAACATGCAAAACAGAGTCATGCAGCTGAATGAATTGGATGAGATGAGAAGGGACAGTCAGAAAGAAAACATGAAGCTACAACAGAAGATGAAATATCTTTTTGACAAAAGGGCTACTGAGAGAAAGTTTCAAGTTGGTGATCTAGTTCTCCAGTGGAATGCAAGGGCACAAGATAAGGGCAAGCATAAGAAGTTTGAATCTTTGTGGTTGGGACCATTCATTATTGCCAAAAAATTTGGCAAAGATTCATACTTTTTGAAGAATATGGAAGGAGATCTGTTTGAGTTGTCTGTGCATGGGCAGTTTTTGAAGCCATTCTTTGAGTAAAGGCTTGGGATGCACAAGCAAGTATGTATTATATTTTCCCTTCCCTGTCCTTTGTTTGTAGAGCTCTGTATATATTTCCCTTCCTGTTGTAGGGTTTTGCTCGAGTTAGTTGGTCTGCAACCAGAGATTCTGAGATTCTTTGTCATAAACTAAGTTTAGCCAATCCGCAATCAGAGCCATTGTTGGTTTTATTTCCTATTTTTGCTGCTTCGCCTTGTTCCTTGTCTTTCCCTATAAAAATTTTCAGGTTCTCATGCCTAAACCTTGCCAAAACTGCTAAAAACCCTGAAAAAACCCTATGTATCCAAGTTAAACGATGTATTTGAAACCCTAGGTCATGTCTTATATTTCATCGTTACTTTTTCAAGTCACTTAAGACATGTGCTTTAAGTTAGGTCGCCTAATCGCGTTACCCAGAATGAATATGCTAAATGCTTTCCCGACTTCGCTTTTGCCTTGTGTCGCGTAGTCTCCTTACAAAACCGAATATTCCTTCAGTGTTTTGAGACTTGGCGATTTCCTTCAGTTGGGTAGTCGCGAGATATCTGTGTTATAAGCTTTATAAAGAATGGGACCCACTGCTCAGTCGGGTGATCACGAGAGAAGTCAAAAAGTCAAAGCAATGTTATCATACTTCGCGATTCACTTCATGTCGCATGATCGCTAGATCAGGCCATGACAAACAGTTAAGTTTTTCTTCAGTCGCGTGGTCTCGAGATCAAATGGTCATTAAGAGATAACAGTCCCGATTCCGTGACTAACTATTTGATGTTAGCAATTTCCTTCAGTCGCGATGTCGCCAGAACAGGAGCGATGACTCAGCTTTCCAGTATGTATTGAGTGGACAAAAGAAAAGATGACATCTGTCATAAGGTAAATGGTTGTCGGAAGGTCACCAGAAGGAGGAAATAAATCAAGAAATTAAGAGACTAAGGTATTTTTGCCTTTAGTCGCTAGGTCTCTAGATGAATTAAGGGCATGAAGAAATATATGGCGATTACGCGACAACCGTTGGATGAAGGAATGAGATGATCTGACGGTGGTCACGATGTCTGGAGATAAAAGTGCCCCAGGGAAAAAGTCCTCCCGACTTGGTGATTAGGGTATGTCACAAAGTCGCTCTAAATGGAATAAAGGCACGTGCTATATGTTGAGGTAAAGTTAAAGTTATCTCCCGACTCAGTGACTAAGGTTGTCGTGTGGTCTTAAGAAATAATATGAGCATCCAACGACTTAGCGATAACTATGGAGATTAATGATAAACGGTTTGTCGCAAAGTCTGGAAAAGAAAGATGAGTTAAAAATAACCCCATGCGACTTAGATTTCCACTTATGTCGCTTCATCGCCAGATGGACTTGGGTCAGCCAAGGTAAATAATGTGCATTGCCGCTAGGTCCGGAGATCAAACCATGGTTAAGGAAAAGTGCTCGCGACAAAGAGACTTCCTGCAGTCGCGAGGTCGCCAGATCATGAGATCTAAAATGTGGCGGCAAGTGGATGACATGATAGAACGGATCTCTCGGCGGCCAATCAGATACTAGAATTTTGATTACTGTGCACAAAAGGTAGCTGAGATGTATGACAGAGAACGAATCAAAGGATGCCATGTCAGCTGTCTTAAACATTTTATGATTGCGCCAAAGATTCATAATTTCAAATTTGATTTCCTGTCAACTTCGTGCAACTATGGCTAGGTTTTTGAAAGCTCACGGCATGGTAACTTAATGGAAAAACTAACGTTTCCAAATTATGAGCTATGTACTCTGAATCAAAATGGCTATAAACAGATGATTATGCATTCATTTTTGTTCACCGTGCTTTCGAGTTTTTAGAGCTAAGTTGCTTATTTTTCAGTAAAAGGTGTTATTCAGAGCAGTTGCAGTATTTCAAAGGTGATCAAAAATTTCTAAAGTTGCAGAGAATTGTGTTCAGGACAGATAGCTGATACTGAAGAATAGATTTGTTTCAATATCGGTTCAAACAAAGAATTTTAAGCTGTCACAAAGATGAGTAGAGCTGTGAGCGTTGCTTCTACAAGTGGAGGCAGTGGAGAGGAGCAGAAAGGAAAACCTAGCTATTCAGATGAATTTCTCCAGCTGCTACCAGGTTCAACACAAAACGGGAAGATTGATGTAGGTGTGTTTAAAGATGATTTCATGAACATCAGAGATGCTGCAACCCCGGGCACAACAGGTTATTCTCTTTTTACACACTTTTATAAAAATTCTGATAAGCCTATCCCTATTTCAAACCCTTGGACATCTGGTCTGGGTAGGTTATTAGTGCCTGATGTGTTCCTAAATGTTGACCTATTTTTGGACCTGGAAAATCATTATGATGCCCTTACAAAGACCATTAAGAGAGATGATGGCACTGCCTTGCTGATATTGAATAGAAATTCTTTCATGCAAGCATTTGGCTTGTTCAGCACCATGTCTACCAAAATTGACATGAAGAAGAAGGAAAAAAGATATAGTGCCAAGCCTGGTGTTGCGAGGAGCTTGTTGAAGAAGCACATGCCAAAAGAATTAAGAGATCATGTAGGTCCTAAGGCTGAACCTTACCCATATTATTATAAGGACCTGCACTTTTATATCAAGTATAATGCCTATGCCCTTTGTAGAGTATTGGGAATAGATGGAGATGCAGAAAGAATAGGTCATGGTATCCTAGTGATGGTCTTGGACCTACAAGAGGTGCATTCAAGCACCAGTTATGACTATATCCAGCATATAATTGATGAGATGCATGAGGGTTTTATTGCAACTCAAAAGAAATTGAAAGACCCTAAGGAGAAGGAGCCAAAGTTCTTGCATTATTCAATCATGATGCACCTTCTCTTGTATTACAACTTTGCAATCATGGACCCCAATAATTTATCTCCTTAAATATTCTTTCAAGCACAACCAAATCCTGTTCAGTTCTGGGTTAGGGTTTAGAACTATACTTCCAGAGATTGTGACTTCTGTGCCTTCGAGAATTGGATTGTATATCCAATAGTAAAGAGTCTGGGAATAAACAGGACCAGAATTCCCTTAAAGGTCATACAACTGCTTAGGCCTTGTGAGTATCTAGAAAATTGGCCTGGAAACCATAACTGGGGTGACTTCTTCTTGGAGGAGAATTTCACCATATTCAGAGTATTT
>MU224910.1:2020995-2032358 GCA_018584345.1 Thuja plicata | reverse complement strand
AATACTGTGTTAACAGCCATCTTGAAAGGTAAAACCTGCCTGAGTATTTGTGGAGCTCAAAAATGAAGAAGGACCTTATCCAATCCTTAGCAATTAGGCTTTTCTTGTCTCTGAATCAGAATTAGAAGGTACATGGTTCAAATAGACATTTCAAGCATTGTGGTTCATACAAGAAAAATCCCTAACAAGATGTTTTATGGATGCATATGATTATGATTACTATTTATGCATATGTTGCATTTTCTTTTGTTTTTTGATGCACATAAATGGGTGAATGTAATCTAATATGCACAAAATATCTAAGTAATTCATGTGTTAGTTATAAGAAAGTCAGTGGGAAATTTATCTTTAGAATTGATTGATAGATATGAATTGATAGAAAGGATGGGTGATGATTGATAATTATGAATTGATAGGAAGGATGGGTGACCCAAGTCATTATCGTGTTTCTAATTTTGTTCATCATTGCACCCTATTATGTAAATCAAAGAGCATCCAATGCACCCAGATATTTCTCATCTGGATACTGCTATGATATCTTGATAACTAGAAGGAGTAGAGAGATTGAATAGAATGAGAACTTAGTGCACCAAGATATTGACCATCGGGATATCGCTATGTTCCCTAATTTGAAAAGAAAGAGATCCAAATGCACCCAGATATTGACCATCTGGATACCACTACAATCTCTTATTTGAAAAGAAAGAGAACCAAATGCACCCAAAAATTGACCATCTTGATATTGTTGTGCTCTCTGAACAATCCAAAAAAGAGAGAAAAAAACCAAGATAGAAATCCAATGCACCCAAATCTCAGACCATCTGGATACCGCTATGATTCTATTAATTTTGAAAAGAAAGTTAAAACCAAGATAGAAACCCAATACACCCAGATCTCAAACCATTTGGATACTAGTATGATTCTATTTGTAATAAACAAGCATATAACATAAAAGGTTTGTCCACTTCTTTCCCAGGGTTAAGCTCAGATCGTGGAACTGCGAGGCTTCCAGATAAGTGACAGCGCCTACCACATTTATCCTAAATCATCATTGCCCTAGAATCAAAATGAAACATTCCACAAACAACAATCAAAGAAAATAAGTCATGATCCATCATAGTTACTCTCCTCATGTGGTGGATCCTAGAGTAGTGTAAGAACATAACCGCGAAATATATACTGACATCTGACCGACTGATTGACCTAGTCAACAGTTATTTGTTCCTTGATTCAGCTTGATTCTCTTGATTGGCTTGATTATGTCCGAGCTCAGTAATAGATGACTCATATAAGACTAATTTGTCTGGTTTGGAGCATATCCATCACTGTGTAAGATGATTGATTGATTGATTGATTGAATTGATCATTTTGGATAGTTGATCAAGCTATGTCAGATGGGCCCAATATTGATTTGCAAAGCTCGTGGTTTTGACATTGATTGATTGGCTTGATCACTAGTTTGCTTGCTGATAGATTTGATAGCTAATAAAGTTGTGTCATATGGGCCCAGTGCTGATTTGCAAAGCTCGTGGTTTTGACATTGATTGAATTTGGCTTGATCACCCTTCGCTTGTTGATAACTGAGATGGTTTTATTGCTTTGAGATTTTGCAATTTTTTTGATTTTTTTTTATGAAGATTGATTTTTTCAGGACATTTTGATCTTTTTAGGATTTTTGATAGGTTTTTTTTATTTTTTAGGGATTTTTTCAGGACTTGTTAGAATTGCCCCCTAGTCTGGTGGACCAGTACAAACCATAGATAAGTGTTGATGCTCAGAGGGGATTGTGCTTCTAAAAATAGCTTGGGTAGCCAATTTTGCATGTCAAGTGCTCAAGCTTTGATCTTTGTCATTGATGGTGAAGCTGGATTTGAACACTTGGTGCCTATTTGCCAAGTTTTCACCAAGGTACCTACTCAATAGTTTCTATTTTACAGTTTTTCACTAAGAGAGCGATTACGTTTCTCTTTACTTTCTTTTTTTTTTTGTTGTCGCCAAGGCGCATGTTTGCCAATTTTTCACCAAGGTAACCTTTTGTATTTTTTTATTTTTTTGGTATTTTCTGAAATGTAGATAAATTCCTCATCCTTGAGTCCTCAAGTGTAGAACCTCTTGAGGTGCATGTTGTTGATGTATCCTGGGATCTTATCTCCTTCTAGTGTTGCCAGGATGTATGCCCCACTATTGCAAGATGTGACAATGACATAAGGTCCTAGCTAGTTAGGCTCAAACTTTTCAGGTTTCACTCGCTCTGCTTGGTTCTTTTGATTCTCCAAAAGGATGATGTATCATACCTCAAAGGTTTGTGGCCTCACCTTCTTGTGATAGTTCCTTCTAAGGAAATTCTGATAGCCTTGTAAGTGGTTGAGAGAATTTTGTCTTCTTTCATCTAATAGTTATAGTTCACTGAGCCTTGCTACTCTGTAGTCTTCATCTGAAATGGGGTTCTTCAATGATATTCTTAGGGATGGGATTTCTACTTCGAGGGGTAAGACCACCTCTAATCCATATACTAGTGAGAAAGGAGTGGCTCCTTTAGGTGTTCTCATGCTAGTTCTATATGCCCATAGTAGTGGACTGAGCTATAAATGCCAGTCTCACCCTTATTCATTGACTATTTTCTTCAAGATATTCAGTATAGTTTTGTTTGTTACTTCATCTTAACCATTCCCTTGTGGATAGTAGAAGGAAGACAAACCTTGTTTGATTTGGAACCGTTCACAAAGATCTATACATCTCAATTTTGGAAGGGTGTACCATGATTTGTAAGGATGGTTTGATGAATTCCATATCGACAGAGGATGTTGTTGAGTATGAACATGGATTTTTTCTTTCTAGTAATGTAGGTGAGAGGAATGGCTTCCACCCATTTAGTGAAGTATTTTTTTGCTGCAATGATGTACTTATGTCCATTAGAGGAGGTTGGTGTAATCTTACCCACTAGGTCAAATCCCCACATAGAAAATGGTCGTGGTGAAGTGATGGGATTGAGATCTTGGGCTGGTGCATGGATGAGGTCTCCATAATCTGAAATTGTCTACACCTTTGCACATACTTGTTAGCATCTTTCTATACTGTGGGCACGTAATATCCTATTCTGATGATCTTTTTAGCCAATCTATTGACACCTATGTGGGTGCCATAAATTCCTTCATGTACCTTGTACAAGGCTCTCAAGGATTTTGTGGAAGTGAGACATCATAAAAGTGTTTCATCTAGACTTCTTCTATATAGAGTTGTAGACACCCTAAAATGGACAGGCTTGCAACTTTACATTAAAAACACTAATTTTCATCTATTAATTAATGGTTTTTTAATCACTAATTAATCACCTATTTTCTTCTAAATTCAATTCTCAAATCATCTAATCCAATCCCCAAAATTAATTAAATAATGAATTTTATTTAATTAATTAAGCTTTAATTGATTAATTATCATTATTTAATTAATTAAACTCAATTTCCTATATTTTAAAATCAAATATTTAAACTTACTAATCAAATTCTTCCAATTAAATTAATTTCAATTAAATTAATTTAATTTCATCAAATAAAGTAATTCTTAATTAAAAAGAATTCAATTATCTCACATGTTGAAAACAATTATTGAATAAATGAATTAAATACTCATTTATCTTCAAAGAGATAACTCCAATTACATCACATGGGTTACTCCACCCATCTCTCCAGTCCACATGGGTAACTTCACCCACCTCTTCAGTTCATAAAGGTAACTAATAATTAGCTCCTCAGTTAACCAAACTCTATCTCCTCTTAACCAAATAAAGAGGTGGAGTTTACTGAGGATCTCTCCTGTTCCTTTTGATCTCAACCGTTCATCTTCCCATCTCTGGGATTGATCTCAACCATTCATTTCATCACCAATTCCTATATAATAAACCCTTCATAACCATTTGAAGGATCCAGGATTTCAAGCTCTCATGCGCCATTACTATGTCAATTTGGTTCTAGCATTCAAGCCATCTTGCGATCACACACACACATTTCAATTATCAAATTCTCGACGCTTCTCAAGTCATAGACGTTGCCCCGCCAATATTGAGCATCAAGAATAGCATTTCGGAAGGAGTAGAGAGAAACAATAGAAGCTTCAAGCATCGAGGGGTTTGCATTTACTTGTCTTCCTTTCTCTTGTTTGTACATTTTATTTCTCACGTTTCTGTTATTCATTTAGTAGTTATTGTATTCTTGCTTTACATTCACTTGTGAACCTTTGCTACTAACCCCCGCCCTTGGAAAGCTGTGGGAAATCGGAGAGAGAGGCATACATTTTGGTGAACCCGATGTGAAGAAACAACCCAAATATCTCTTGCAGATGAAGAAATGAATAGATCAACCACGGTCGTACGGTCACAAATTTGAAAATCTCACTTTTCTTTGATATCTATACTATTTCGCAGTTGCTGGAATTTTTCCGTAATCGCCCATACTGTGCCGCAATTGACTGGTTTAATACCGCAATTGATTGCAGGCTTTCGCAGTTATTCTAGCCATTTTCTTGTCTCTGACTTCTGGTATTTTACCGCAATCGTCTGATCCATGCCGCAATCACAAGGATTTTACCGCAATCACATTAATTTTGCCGCAGTTGTCCGATCCGTGCCGCAATAGATAGCATTTTGCCGCAGTTGAAACTTAATTACCGCAATCGATAGCACTTTGCCGCAGTTGAAAGTTTATTACCGCAATCGACAAAAGTTTACCGCAGTTGCAGGAAGATTGCCGCAATCGTAACAAATATTGCAAATATCATATCCAAGTCTTCTGCCCATCTACTTTTTAATTGACATTCTTTGTGGTTTCTATGCAGGATTGGATCTAAGTCATCAAGGACAGAGGAGGGTAAGTTTTGGTAAGCATCATTTCATTTTCTTCAAAGTTCTCATTTTTGCAAATAATCCTTTTTGGTACTAACTTGTTTAAACAACACAAACTAAAAGGAATTCATTTGTCGATTTAGGTTTAAAAAGAACAGTGTTTGCAAAACATATCACACCTCATATTTCAGATTTGGGCTTAAAATTGACGTGAGGTTTAAAATTGAACAAAGGCAAAAAATCTTTTCTTTTGGTGCTTTAAAATTGAACAAGCAAATCAACACCTACTTTTTAGGCTTAAAATTAGACATTCGTGCTTGTATGGTGGTGTAGCTTAGTTCACATTTCAAAATTGGAGCTTAATCGATTCACCTTGTGTCTTGAGTTTTGGGTGCACTTGCACAAACTGTTAGATTACAAACCTTTATTTTCTTAGAAAGGCCTATCCAGGGAAAGTGCTTCTTCCTTGGAAGACGACCTTAAACTGGGAAATCCTTCCGACCGATATATAAACAAGGCGTGAACCAAAGTTCTATCTTATCTAGCCAAGCTCGGGCGAGGCGTGTTGATGATAGTCTGGATTAGGTGAATATCCCTAAGGAGCCAGCATGATCAACTAGGCTCTTAAGCGAGTCACGCATGTACAAACCGATTGGAGAGACACCACGAACCCTTACTACAACCTTGATTAATTAGAGGCCAACCCATTTTACCTCCGAACAGATACTTTATTATAGTGCAAGGGGTTGTAGAATTTCCCCCAAGATTCCCAACATATGTGTCCCACGGTATTTGTGTAGTGAAAGAGATCTTCACTCCACGGCAACAATACCTGGAAACGGAAAAAACACGGGCACCTACGATGTGGATCTTCGTGTCCTAGTAGCGTGACAATTGCTATGTGAGCTAACGGACATTCAAGCATTGGGCCTATAACATCATATTCTAAAGCCAATTTGACCTAGATTAATCTGATTGTTCATTGTTGAGACCTCGTGATAACATTACAACTTGAAAAAGTTGTAGAACATACACAATCTCAATCTTCAAAACACAGTGTCTATGTGCTTGTTCCTTTGATCAGTTTCTGAAAACGCAAAACAAAACATTCAAACTGTCAAAATGAGTCAAACGTGTTAAAATCTAGGGTTATCGAATGTCAACTATCTTGCAAATTTGAAGCCTTGTGTGTGATAAAACACCACAATCAACCTTTATTTCACCGCAATCGGTGAAATTATACCATGTTCTTTTGACCAGAGATATTATATTCCTGTTCTAACCTGAAAACCTTGAAAGAATTCTTCATTAGGTGTCCAAAACTAATGTCTATCCCAGGAAAATGCAAAGAACATTGTGTGAATCTCTAAACATTTAAGATTACCCTTTCTCTACAAAAGACAATTATTGTCTAAAAACATTGTTAGTTCCAAAGTTTAGAATCGAAGTATCTTGATCTCATCTTATCAAGCATCATCACCTTTTTCAAATTGACTTTGTCCAAGATAAAGGTCGGCAAATCCTATCTTTTATCACCACTTTGAGATCAAGTTATATCAAGATCTGTCCTTAGAATTACCTTTGTCCAAAACATAACTCAGACTTTGTCTTAGAAAGGATCCTCTTCTTTGTTTGCTTTATATCACTTGTTTTAGTTACAAAACCTGGACCACACTATGTCTCAAACACCTCATGGAGGACCTTACATAAGGTCTATGGCTAGAGCTCAACCAGATGATTCATACATCAACCATTTCCCCACTTGGGAAATGGAGCAAGAGAACGATCCCTTCATGAACACTAGTCCTACCCTATTCATTGAGCCCCCCTGTGGGGTAGCTTTTTTCCAAGATATCACAAAAGCGGAGATTGAAGATGTGGAACAAGATGCCTACTCCACTAAAGTAGTTGACGTTGTTGTACAGAGGAACCCTGAACATTACTTGGCCATGCTAATAAAGAAGGGAGTCAAGCTCCCCGCTGAATTCAGCGTATCAACTATATGGCCCAAAAACCCTCTCGCAGGTCAAAACACTAGTCCTCAGATATTACCAGTTGTGTCACAGATCTTTCCAACATTGACTTTACCTACATCAACGCAGACTGTGTCCAATCAAACCAATCACCCAACCCAAGCCAGCACATCATCTACTCAAGGCATGACAAACTCACAAAAAAGTGCACCTATGATCACTAGCGTGCCTTCCATCCCACCAAACTCCAGTTATTCTGAAACTATGTCGCTGCTGCAATCCGTCCACACTAACCTTGGGGTCAACACTTCATACCCGCAAGGATCCACCTCTGCAGGACCTATTTTCAGTCAAGGCCAACCCAAAACTACATCTTTTCCCATTTCGACACCCATCCAACCACCGCAATAGCAACCCCAGCTTCAGTTGCCTCATATCCAACCTCCGCAACAGCAACCCCAGCTTCAGTTGCCCCATATACAACCACCGCAACAGCAACCCCAGTTTCAGTTGCCTCATATACAACCTCTGCAACAGCAACCCTAGCTTCAGTTGCCTCATATACAACCTCCGCAACAGTAACCCCAGTTTTAAACCATACCTCAGTAGTAGCAATACCTACCCCACCATTATCAAAACCAATTTCAGTCACGATAGAAAACGCTTCCAAACCCCCCTTGGGCCACTCATGTCCCTACAGTTACAAATCACTCGGTGGGAAATCAATATCAAGTCCCTAGGATGAAATCCTATGTTCCTACTTAAGGGACACAGAGGCGCAGCCTCATACCCACCACAGCGCAAAGGAATGTCCACCCGCATTAGCCGCAATATCAAACAGACATGCTAATGCAACAAATACAAAACCTTTAACACCAGTAGGAAAAGAATTGTTCTTGCCTCTGACGAGGAAGATATTACCCCTGATAAGAGGAAGACTAAGGAAAAAGATAACATAGATAATGAAAAAGAGGACACTTTGATCAAAGCTAGGGAGCTGAAGATTGAAACTCAGAAGGGGGAAGATTTTTTGGACCGGAATACTACTATTGATTCAGGGTTCAAGGATTATCCCGACAATCTGGAAAAAGGGGATCATAATAAGAAAGACAACAAAGGTATAATCGAGGGTTTTTTTGGGTTGATTAGTAATATGTTTAATGATCAGGTTATTTTGAAAAACCAAGTTGATAAAGCACAGGAGGAAATAAAAATTCTCAACAGAATGGGGATTAGGGAAAAAACTGTGGCAGAGTGTCTGAAGGAAATTAAAGAAGTTGTTGGCAACTTGGAAGCTCAGGCTGAGTATGATAACAAGGTGGAAACAATGGAGAAACAAATCAAACATATCAAAGACAGAATGGAAAAGGATAACAAGGAGGATGAAATTAAGAGTCTGAATAAAAAAGTTAAAAGACTGGAGGCATCAGTTAAAAAATTAGGGGAACAATGTCTCATAAGCCTAAAAGCTTACTGTGGTCATGCGCAAATTCTTATGGATAAACTGGAAAGGATCAACAAGGATAAAGACAGCAGTATAGTGGAGAATATGGGACTGGGATCGCGTACCAGAGCCAGTGCCAAGAAAAAGAGTCCTAAGGAGGACAAAGAAACAGAGGAGCGTAAAAATTCAATCAACAACATGCAAATCATGGTCCTCAAAGCTGAGGAGATGGTAAAGGAGATGTAGTTGTTCCTTTTGCTACCCTTGTCGAGTTTTTTTGCTGTCCCTGCTGTCTTCTATTGTTTCTTTGGGACTTTTTCTGTTCGGATCATTGTTTTTCTGTTCCTTCCTTTTTTGGTGCTTAGGCATAGTTTTTTCTGCTTTATACTGTTTAACTATCTTTTAACTCTAGGTTGCAGGTCCTTGTAAAACCTGCTGAACTCTTTGTTTTTTGTAAAGTTTTCGGGTCCTTGTAAAACCTGTTTTTACTTAATCAAAACAAATGCAAAACCTTCAAAACCAAATGATGGATATGCAGAATCAGGGGCAAACCAAATCCTATACCACAGAGGATTTATACCCATACCCCTTTGATCATTCTATCCAAATGAATCCATTCCCAAACCACTTCTCAGTGCCAAAATTTGACAAGTATAGGGGCAACACTAACCCCATTGAGCATATACGAGAGTTCTTTGCTAGTTGCGTTGAGGTCGCTCATGATGAGACATATCTAATGAGGCTGTTCCCACAAAGTTTAGCTAGACCAACAATGGAATGGTTCTCACATCTACCTCATGGCATTCAGTCTTGGGGAGAATTGGCTGAAAAGTTCATCGCACATTTCCATCATAACATCGACCGCAAGGTCAGCATCAAGGACCTTTGTGACATAAAATAGAAAGATGGAGAGTCCTTTGTGAAATTCCTACAGAGATGGAGGAGCACGGAAAACCATATAATGTATGATGTTCCCAAACAAGACTTGAAAGTCATTTTTGTCGACAGACTGATCCCAGATATGTCATTCACAACAGAACTACAGTTAGCACCCAACTTCACACAACTCATCGAAAGAGGAGTTCAGTGTGAGAAGAACTTGGTCAAAAGAGGAATCCTTGCAGACCCTATGCAAATGAATACAAATAAGAATGCAACGGAAAAGGCAAAGTGGTGGAACAAGAACAAAAATGTCACTAGTGATGGTGTCATTGATGTAAAAATAGTCAACTATGCGCAACCCAAGGTGTAACTACAAGGTGCACCTATGGTAAACCAAAACCCCACAGGGCCAACTCAACAAGCATATGTCCAGAACCAACCTCCCCCTGTGCAAGCAGCCACTGTGTCAAACAATCAACAATAGAATCAACGCAAACCACGGTTCCAATTCCAACAAAGATATTTCACACCATTGGGAGAACCAATAGAATCCACTTTACGTAAGCTGATACAATCAAACACCATCACTCTCCCAGCAATCAGAGATTTTGAACAAGAGGAAAACAAACCAAGGTGGTAAAATGACAAAGACTTCTGTGAGTTTCATCGGGTCAAGGGGCACAAAACAGCCAACTGCTACCGATTGAAACATGCTATCCAAGATCTCATTGATACAGGGATCATCGATGTGATGAACACTCAAGCTAAAGGCATAACTAATCACACCATTTTTAATGATACCTTCCGTGATCACAACAAGGGAAAAACCTTTGGGTCTAGTGGACAAACCAATAAAGTCAACTATACATATGCCAATAGTGATAATATCATATGCCTAAATCCTTCAGATAATCATGTGGCCGCAATCACCATCAGGGACCAAGGCAACAATTGCGCTGTAACTACTCATCGTGCTAGAGTCATCTTGCAAGGAGTACCATCCACAGCTACTACATCAGCCCATCCTATAGCTAATTCGGATCCACAAATAAGCATAGTGGACCAACTAAAGCGCACACCTTCCCAGATATCCATGTTTGACCTCTTGCACATATCTCCGCAACATAAAATAGCACTTGACCAAGCACTTCAAAATGCAGCAGTCCCAAGGGACATAACACTAGAAAGCTTCCAAACAATGGTCAATCATATAGCAGATAACAAGCATGCCACATTCACAGACTGTGATGTGTCACCGCATAAACCCCTACATAATGATCCTCTACACTTGCTTGTCCAAATCCACAAAAGCGTTGTCTGAAGAGTCCTTATTGATGGTGGGGCTGGTTTAAACATTTGTACTCTGAAATTAATCAAGCAACTAGGCTATTCTGAATCAAGCATCGATGTCACCCGAAGGATAAATATCAGAGCATATGATGAAGAGGAAAGATCCTCTAAAGGTATTATTATTCTACCTGTTCGCATTGGTCCTGTAGTCAAAAACACACCATTCCAAATTTTAGACCTTGAATTGGGATACAACATGTTATTAGGAAGACCGTGGATACATGAAATGCAAGTTGTACCATCAACATACCATCAATGCATCAAATTCCCTCACCAAGGGGAGGAGATTATCATAGGAGGGGATCCCAATCCCTTCCAATATTGCAATGCAGTCCAAATCAGCACTGATAACCAAGTACCATTGAACCAAGATGCAAGTATCCCATCCTCTTCAGAATCAAATCCCAAAGATGTCAAACGAGCAGCAGGTAAGATAGTCATTCAACAAAATACAAATGTCTCATCCAGTTCAAAAATAGATCTTAAAGATATCACGGAAAAAGCAAGTAAGATATCCATCATGGACAAAGGATGTGGTGAATATAGATATGAAGAGGCCTTCACAATCACACACATGTCGTTAAGTCCCAGAAATCATGGTATGCCACCACCTGTCATTGCAACAGAAACTCATGAAAGATCCCTGATCCGGTTCTCAATGGAAGATTGAATTGTTTTCAATTAATTCTTTGACCAGCGTAGTGAATTTCTGATAAGTGCTCAGGAGACTTCTGAATGTTTTTGGGTTTTTTTTTTTGAAATATATTTACTTTGTTTGGATTTTTGACAAGAGTATATATGCATAAGAAAGAAATAACGATTTCCAACTCGAAAAGAATGATCAGTGATTATGAATTCAACAATACTTTCAAATTTA